>OU744448.1:31602159-31757159 GCA_916610825.1 Haliclystus octoradiatus
AGATTATGGAAAAAAGAAGGGTGAATCATATTATCAACTTCAAAGACGAGGAACTTGGAAATTGGACGCGCTATGTTAAATATTCAAAAACGATACATCATCAAAATTTAATTGCTTTACAATACTATGGTGAAGTATATTACCGTGCCATTGAAGATATTAAACCTGGCACTGAGTTACTTGTCTGGTATGGAGACCATTATGCTGCGCAACTGGGAATTGATTCAACAGGAAACGAAATAGAAGGTAATAGTCCTGTTCTAATACAGTGTAATTCGCTTAAAGGGGCAAGGGGCGGAAATGACCAAGAGGCTTCATGTGCATGTCTATATATGGTTGTCGTTCGTATTGTTTCTGAAACCATGATGGAACTGACAATTTGAAGCCATGCGGATCTCTTATTGTGCGATATCAAACCTTGTAACATCAAGTCAGCTATGAACACACGGTACACCCCTAGGACACCTTTTGCTGTCTGAAATGAATAGAGTTCACCAAGAATTTCATGAAATACAAAGGCTAAAATCCTTTTAGTACAGTAGTTGAAAATCATTTTTCTTTCGAAAGAGGATCAAACACCTGTCACCAATGAGGTTTATTACCACCGGCCAGTTTATAATCCGTATCGCACATTGCGGAGGATGATTGACATATTTTTGACCAAAACAGTAATTTCAGCTACTATAAACCCTAGTGTCTCATGTATTTTTTATTGAATTCTATTCATTTCAAGCAGAAAAGGTGTCTCAAATGTGTGGACATAGGCATAGCTGACTTTGACGCTAGGAAACTTTTGATTTTGCTCAATCCGATAGGAGATACAAATTTATATGATTCTGATTTCATCTTTTTCCTATGGTAAGCTCTCTCATCAATCCGACTTTTATTCAGAGTTTGGATTCACCATTCTTCCTCGTTTAACTTCAGCTACAAGAATCTGTTTTTTCATTTTTTGGTATCACATGCACTTTATTAAACAGAATTCCCATCGTCCATTTTCTTCTGCTATCCTACTTATTTTATGGATTAGGATGCGATGCATCATGTATATCGCCATACCGGGTCGCCATATTGGATCACTTTCAGCGGTGTTTGGCTGTAGATTTTTAAATATGAAAAATTAATTTCCAATTACAACAGTACTCAACAGCTTAAAGTGTATATCCCGGATATTGGGAGATTGCTTTTTTAGATAGAGAAAAATTTTCTATTAGTACATGTTATTTTTGTATTTTCACTTTGCGCAAGCATTTCCCTCTCAAAAGTGCAATCAAAGTTACGATTTTGTGTCTCACTCTTTTTCCTCGAACAGGAATCCACTTATTTTCCACAAGAGGGTTTACACCGGAAAAAGCACTATACATTTTACTTAATTTTCTCTAAATAAAAAACAGCTGAACCAAATGGCACTCTGCTTTCGGAATGATGTTTTCAACGATCAGCTCAAGATTTTGAGCTATATTTGATCAATATACGGGATCCAGGAAAAAATATAATAAGCATTTAAAGTCAAAAGTTTTTAGTTTTGGATTTTTCTCACTCAACTGCTCACGCGATTAACACCTCTTTACGACTGCGTCTAAGCAGATTATCGTTGCTGGATATTAAAGACGCGTAACTATTTTAATACTATTTTACTATTCCCCCTGAGGTTAACTCAGCCTTGACTTTGTCTGAAACATCAAATGAGTACCATCTGAGGATGGCGGATGAAATGGTCCAGAGGGAATTGCATTGTGAGTAGCTGTGGCGCATCGTTGCGCGTTGACAATCAAGACCTATCTGCCATGAAATATGTTGAAATTAATCTGCAGTGTCACGGCTGAGATCTAAGGAGCGTTTAACATCATTGCTCTTAGCGAAAAGAGCCACTCCTCTAGAAATAGAAGAGTGATACGAGTGCCTTCTGTAGGGCGACACCGTCCACATTACTTTTTATTTTAATACGCATCAACTATGCCTACTATGCTTAGACTAAGTCGTAAAGAGGTGTTAATCGCGTGAGCACTTGGGTGACAAAAATACAAAACTGAAAACTTTTGACTTTAGAGGCTTACATCTCTTTACCTGGATCTTGAATATTGATCAAATATAGCTCTAAATCTTCAGCTGAATGTTGAAAATTTTATTCTGAAACCAGATTGTCATTTGGTTTAGCGGTTTTTTATTTAGAGACAAATAAGTAAAATGTTTAGTGTTTTTTCCGGCGTAAACTCTCTTGTTGGAAATAAACGGTTTCAAAGAGTGGAGGAAAAAGAGTGAGACATAAATTTACCCAAAATCGTCACTTTGACGGCATTTTTGAAGGAGAAATGATCGCGCAAAGTAAAAATACAAGAAGATCATGTACGAATAGAAAATGTTTCTCTATCTAAAGAAGCAATCTCCCAATATCCGGGATATACACTTTAAAACAATAATATGTTGTTAGTAGATGGCTTCTTAATTGGTTAAATTGGCTTGTATAGAACCCACTTATTACCATAATATTCCTAGATCCATAAATTCTTCTTGCATAAAATCACAAATGTTATCATTTGATGGTATTTTTGTCACTTCCAATCATTTAATTGCAAAACTAAGCTGAAGACTCCCTATTTTTATTTCCAATTTAGATTTTAGGATAATCTGTAACTTTATCGATGAGAAATTTTTCAAAAAATTTTTAATAACATTTTCAAAACTTGAATAGCCTAAGAATATTAAAGGCTTGTCTTTTATTTTATAAATTAAGATTTGAATGATGGTAGATTTGATAAAGAAATATGCGTGTGATTTATGTTACAGATAAATCTCCCTTCAAAGGCGTTCATGAAATGTAATAACGCTCTTTCATCGAACATAATCATTGCATAAACGCCGCTGAATTTGATTACAAATTATCAATTTGATACAATAAACACACAAAGTTTAGTACATGCTATTCAAGGTTTTGACTGTAAGAGCTTCTCTAACGAATAACATTTACCATGTGATATATATTGAACGTATCAGAGAAAAGTTTGCTGTGTTTTTACTTTACGTCGTGCTGGTGTTTTGTGTATTTCTTGTTCTCATTTATGTACCCACTACAACCTACATTTTTGATCTATCCACAATAAATTTCTGAAGAACATCTTCATTTGTTTTTCAGTTGCCAATGAAGCTTCAGTGACTGTATCAACTAGAACCATAAGTAACCGAGAAGACGTTATTGCTGATTCATCAGACAACACTGATAACTGTTTAAGTGCTGATTCACAAGAACAGCTTGTACAAAACAATGAGGAGAAAAGAAGAAAAAAAGCAAGATATAAGAAAAAACAACGACCATACAAATGCAATCAATGTGAGATGACATTTTTTAAAGTCGCTGGATTAGGTAAACACAAAAAGACACATGTAGAAAAACAGATGCATGTATGCAACCAATGCGAAAGTGAATTTGGAAATAAAAGGCGATTGACAGAACATATAATTACAGCTCACAATGAAGATCCAGTACTTTCATCAAATCGAATCACAGACAACCAAGAAGAAATTATTGCTGGTCCATCAACCAACAACGATGACTGTTTAACTTTAAGATCAGATTTGGATGAGGAACACAGTGTCGAAGAAAACAATAAAACCCTAAAGGTAACGACATATACAAAAAAACAACGACTTTACAAATGTGATAAATGTGAGATGACGTTTTTCAAACCTGCAAGTTGGATAAAACACAGAAGGAAACATTTAACAAAACAGATTCACGCTTGCGACCAATGTGAAAAACAATTTAAAGTAGAAAGGGAATTGAAAAGACATAAGACTGCTACTCATAATATATATCCTACCTATATATGTGATGAATGTGGAAAAGGGTTTACTGTACGTAGACAGTTTGTTGCACATACAAGACTTCACTTTGCCAAATCAATCTATAATTGTCATCAATGTAGGCGTAAATATAGTAGGAAAAATCTTTTGGATCAGCACAAGAAAAAAGTTCACAATAAATTCACGTTATTTGAAAATAATGATCAAAGTACAGCATGCACAAATGATCCATTGATGGAAATCTCAACAAATACAAATATCACAACACCACTTTCAACCAATGAAAGTACCGTTATTTCAATTGAACCAACAGCTCCTGCTTTATCTGATACATTGTCATCAAATATAGCAACTAATAATTTGGATGATGATATTGAGATTTCATCATCAGATGATTCTACCATGGCAAGTTATGATTTTGATGCTCTACCTTATGATTATGAAGAAGATGACATGTCCGGCATATGTGACCTGGATACTATTGATTCAAGTCAACTTCAAGATAACGGAAGCAACATCTCAATAGAACAAGATTGTTGCAAACATCGTGGTAAATGTCTGGAATTGATGTCAAACTTACAATCTGATGATCAAGATCATTCAAATGGGAAAATATGTAATGAGTTCACTCATAATCTTTATCAGCATCGAGTATGCCATCAGCAAGAAACAAGATCTAAGCATTGTCAGAAACGCTCAAACGTAGGGAATCAAACTGAAGCTGCAAAAATAAGTCAACCATCATACATATGTAATGAATGTGGGCAAGGATATTTCAAATCTGATGAATTGGACGAACACAAGAAAATTCATACAGGGAAACAATGTTATGAATGCGACAAATGTGAAAAAGAATTCAATAATATTAATCTATTGACTAAACATCAGTTCACTGATCACAAAAGGCTGTTACTTACGCATGAAAACATCAATGAAGATACATCAAACCAAAATAATTCTGATGTTGCTTTAATAAATACTGATAACCCAATTATGTATACCAATGAAATTGCAGCTTTATCAATTGGACCAACAGCAGATGTGACTTTACAAGAAACGATTGATCTTTCACCAATCAACAGCAACGATGGTTTAATAGTAAATGATAATCGGGAAGTACTACATACAAATGGAGAAGATGGAACATCACACAATGGTGATCTTGAAACTATAGACATGGATCAATCACACAATAACACAAGCAACGCCTCGGAAGAATCAAGCAGCTGCGAGCAGTGTGGTAAATGCTTAACAGCGATTTCAAATCTACTTCTTGATGAATTAGACACTAATGGAAAATTGTGCGAGGAATGCAAAAACGGTGTCAATTTGGATCGAGTAAGCAGCCCGGATGAAATAAGTACCCCCAAGCATTGTCAAGATGATTTAAATGTATGCAAGAAAACTAAAAATGGCAAAAAAGAACGGCCATATATTTGTGATAAATGTGGTAAAGGATTTTTCAAATCTGGTAGATTGGATGAACATAAAAAAATTCATAATCGAATTTTTGAATGCGACGAATGTTATCAAGAGTTTGAAAAGGAAAGTTGTTTGGCTGAACACAAAGTAAATGATCACGATGTGCCACTTTATATATGTGATGATTGTGGCAGAGGATTTGATGCATTGAGAACATTCAATGCACATAGAAAAACTCATTCTTCAACTCGAACTTATGAATGTGATCAATGTGGAAAGGAAGTTGCATCTGCAAGTCAATTGAAAAAACACATTGCAACTCATAATAAAATACCAAAATACATATGTAATCATTGTGGCCAAACTTTCACTCGACTTTATATTTTTACTGCACATCAAACATCTCACACTGAGGAACTGCCTTTCTCATGCGATTTATGTGGAAGAGGGTTTATCGAGCGTGGTAATTTGACTCGCCACAGACGGATTCACACAGGAGAGCGACCATTTCCTTGTGATCAATGTGGAAAGGGATGTATATCGTCTAGTGATTTGACTAGACACAAACGAACCCACTCCGGAGAAAGACCGTATGGCTGCGAACAATGTAGCAAAGGATTTATCACTAAAAGTGATTTAACTACACATTTAAGAACTCATACTGGTGAGCGGCCATATGTTTGTGACCAATGTGGTAATCGATTTACTCAAAGTCGTAGTTTAAAAGCACACCAGCTAACTCACACGGGAGAACGACCTCATATATGTGATGTATGCGGAAAAGGGTTTGCCGTAAGAAGTACACTCAAAATACATATGCGAATTCACACAGGTGAAAGACCGTATGTATGTCCTATATGCTACAAAGGATTTAAAATGTCAAGCGATTTAAATAGACACAAAGTCACTCATACTGGAGAAAAACCCCACATTTGCGATATATGTGATAAGACCTTCTCTCAACTTTCTACTTTAAAGAAACACAAGCTAAGACATACTTGAAGACAGCAGAATGGAAATATAAGTTTTTATTCAATGGTAATATCTCGTGGTTGCATATTTTAAAGAGATCTACATCATCATTTCTGTATGTTTTATTTACTAAAAAAAAATTGAGTGATTCTACAAAGAATCTACATTTATTATATGTATCCAATGGTTTTGGAAATCATTGGAGCGTCTTATTGTGCACTATCTGTCCATTTTCAGTGATGTAATCTTTGTAAGCCTGGTTCCTATATAGTCATTTGCCTGGGTCACAGCCGTAGACATTTATCAATCTTTTTTTCTATTGTTTAGACCGGATATCGTTAGTAATGCCTGGGTGATTTGAAAGTTGAGATGACTTCAGCTTTGAAATCACCCATGCAGTACCAACGATATCTGGTCGAAACAATAGAAAAATGTCGATAAATGTCTACGGCTGTGACCCAGGCGATGGAACCAGGCTTTAATAATCATGTAACATAACCTTTGTCTGGAACATCAATTATCTCTCATCAAATTCACCACAACAATTTGTTTTTGTATTTTAATGGGTCACTTTATTTTTCATTTAACACACTTCGAATGAAATTCCTACAAATCCCGCTACAAATATCATTTCAATATATAGAACGCAAAGAATGCAACATATTTTTTTTTTTGAAACTCTAATCAAGTTAGCAGTACTTCATACAAGTTTCAAACTATTGATAGGCAAAATAGAACGAAAAATCGCTAAAAGTGAATAATAATGCAAACAAAACAGTCTGGTTTCAAACCATGCGGTATAATTCCAAGAAAACAACTTCCTATCACGTGATATTTTGGCCAGTTTTGGAAGATCTTCGTAATTTGGTTCGTCTGTATAACCCCAAATGCGAACTTGATGCTACTAGTCACTAAGTTACACTCAATGAGTGTAATTTTAGCAAAATAATGTAGTATATATAGTATTACCCATCTACAGTTTAATGTAGTATATATACCCTTACAAATAAATATTGTGTACTGTGCGTTTCATTTAAATTATTTGAATATTTTTTAAAAGGCCTTGCTCTTAAAGGGGTCTTGGAGTTATGAGCGTGCGCCTTCCCAAAGACTTTTCAACAGACCAGCTAGAAAATTGATGGAAAATGGATGGATCTGCTTGGATGGATGCCTCGTATTTGACGTTTGAGAGTCCCGTATATTTGCTACCAGATTGCCATTTGCTTGTAATCTTTTCTTTCCCTCTTATTAGGTGTTTCACTGTCTCTATAGTTGCCAAAATATCTGTATTCACTTGCAATCTGCTCTCTCTACTAAGTGGTGTTTAGATATCTCTCGTAGCGCGACAGGCTCTCTGTTAGCATCTAATCTACTTGTTCTTGCATTAGGACTTTCAGTGTTCCGTCTGTAATTTGCTACAATTTTGGGGGTTCCATATTCCAGCTGAAAAATGCAGTTTATGGAAAGTTTCAGATTTTGGATATTTTTCGGGTCCCGTTTTTAAATTGCTAGAGATTTTTTTCCAAAAATGAATTTGGAATCTGTCTGGAGGATTTTGAAGAACATTGAACAACAAAATGTTGAAATACTTTTTCTAGGTTTACAGAACTTTTGGGGTAGCTTTTTCAAGTTTTCAGAACTCTTTGGACACTTCACTTTTCCCAAGTGACACCCCGCCCCCAGTCGATGTAGAGCTAGAGATACACTTTGGGGCTTGTTTCAATTTTATGCAATGTATATATTGTAGGATTGATTTGGTAATCTTATGAATTACCATTGATAATTAGATCACAATTTTGAATACCATAATTAAACACAAACGCTTTGTTTATATTTTATTTCGTTTCACTGCTGAGACTGAACTGATATTCAGTAGATAAATTAAAACTCCTCTTTTGAAATAAAGTTAGACATGCTACATTTTATACAGAATTATAAAATCATCGAATGTGATACTGATCGATGATTGGTTGTTATTGATGTTTGTGTCAGGCAGCGTAGAATCGTAAAATTACGGCTTTTGTTTTGAGTCTTTTGAAGCCCCAAAATGAAACAAGTTAGCAACAGAAACAAAATGGCGTTCATATGAAGAAAATCTTTCATTGATAGAGCGCTTAAAAATACCCTTTAAATTAAAATTAATAACACAAAACACAATAACTTTGAAACAAAATCATAAATTAAGCATTAATCTATTAAGTTCCCTAGTTCAATGTTTCTGTTCGTAGTTCACACAGCAATTTTGTTTTGTTGATAAACGCCAAAGCAGCATATTACGATACGATAAATTTCAGCGTTTAACTGCTGTAAAAGCATAAACACATAGGATCCTGTATTCGAGTAGCTGAATAATACTTTAAATCTTCTATATTAATAATGTATTCAGACTTAACCAATGCTCTTTGGGTTTATTTTCAATCTATTTTACTCCATTTTAACAACTTGCCGTAAAATCTTAGGCCCTAAATTACACTATACCGGTTAGCTATCCGAGCAGAGTCATTTTCATCCCGGTTAGACCTCTCAATTGCACTACACGCCTGCTAACCGGTACGATTCAAGCTCTTTTGCAGAGTCAAAATGACCCCACGTTGTAAGTGGGTTGAAAAGCGCTCGGATGTGACTCCAGAGTAGGGCGGCGTAGTGTAATTAATAGGCCCGGATAGCTTTGACCTCCACTGTCTCGGTTCAATACATTAATCCTCGAAAATAAGCCGAAATGGTGCCATTGCTCAAATATTTATTTTCATCTTTATTCGCTGTTTACTCTGTTGCGAATACTTTTATTGATTTAATATCATTATTAGCATGAATTATTTGAAGTTGAATGCTCTTTCTACAACGTTTTAGCTGCCTCAGCTGTATTTCAGCTATGTAACCAATATTTCAGGGAGATTGTTAATCAATTACAACGAAGAAAACAATTTAAAAATCGAATGATGTCACTAGAGGCAAGCAAAAAAGTGGTAAAGAAATACCGAAAAATGACACCCAGAAGCTTTTCGGTTCGACCAGGGAGATCTCCAGTCTGATGGGATAACATCCGCAATGGCTCAGCGGTCAGCGAAGGATAAAGAAAATTTCCGTGTGTCTGAACAATTGTTCAGCATTCTTTGTAATGAATTGGGCCCTTCTATAATCAGGATAACAACTCATCTTCGAGCACCATTTTCGGTTGAGACTCAAGTAGCTGTTACGCTGTATTACCTTTCGGATGGTGGCAGGATGCGAAAACGAAAAACAGCAAACGCTTTTGGAATTGCAACATGTACTGTGTCTTGCATTATCAAGAGAGTATGTAATGCCATTTCTCAGCATTTATCCAAAAAGTATATAAAACGTCCTAAAACGGAATCAGAAGTGAAAGCTGCTGCTGCAGAATTTTACAGTCGTCATGGTTTTCCCCAGTGCATTGGCGCTGTTGATGGGATACATTCCTATTAAGAAGCCAACAGATGATACCGTTACATATATCAACCGGAAAGGATTTTACAGTTTGAACGTACAAGGATGTACAGATGGAAAGTATTGCTTCGCTGATGTTGCTATATCATGGCCAGGTAATGTGCATGATGCATGGGTATTTGGACAATCAAAATTGAACAGTATGCTGAGAGGTAAAGTAATCGACCCATGCCCAAAAGTTATTGTACAAGAAGAGAAAGCAGTGCAGGTCTGCACTCTAGGTGATCCTGCCTATGGACTCATGCCATTTCTAATGAAAGAGTTTGCTAAGGGTGGAAACACTCCACAGGAACAATTTTTTGGTTATCGGCTATCATCCGCAAGAATGGTGATAGAGTGTGCATTTGGTAGACTTAAAGCTAGGTTTCGGTTTCTCACTTTTCCAATAGATTTGAAACTAGAAAACTCTATCAAAGCCATGCATGCATGTTTTATTCTTCATAATTTTTGCGAGTTCAACGGAGAGCATATTGCAGTTGATGTGGTGCGTCGTGTGTAACAATATGACAGGGAACTTTAGCCACAAACTACTGCATACACAGCAGTGAATAACAATGATAATGGTGGAAAAGCACAAAGAAATATATTTATGCAGTATTTTGAATAAACGGTTTGTGTTACCATACATTAAAAATATAAATTAATTCTTGAACGATTCAAATAATTACATTGGTAAAAGTAATTTCACAACTATGTTTTTCTACGTAATAATTTGTCTTCAATATTAAGTCATTCAGTTTATGTTTTTAATCAATTGTCATTGGAATAAATTCTGAACGATTAGGTTATAATTGATCATCATGCAATTGACTAAGAAAATGACCCTTCCTGTGGGTTACATCTGCCTGGTAAATGACTCCATTGATCAGAGGGCGTTGATTGACTGTGAAAAGCTGACAGTTGGGAGGGGGGGTGTTGAGAAAATTGGGATGGACGACGGTAACCTTGCTGTACATTTCCATGCATGGAAAATTGCAGCATTTGTAGACATCCTTCCATAGTAGCCGCAACACTTTCCATTGCTTTACACATTTTCTCTGCAGGAGCTGCTTGCTTTGCATCAGTATTGTCTGCCTGTTGTGTTAATTTCCTCTTCAAATTCAGGCCTTCTTTGAAGTATACATCCTGTTTTGCTTCTTGGAATAACCTTGGATTCTCACCTCTCTTTGATCCCTTAAAAAGTTAGCAATGGCAGGCCTTCGCTCTACTGTCACAACCTCAGGAGTGTTCAATTGCGCGGGCCCCTCCTGTGGTGGGGTTATGTATTCATGGAAACAGGAGAGCAGCTGGTTTCTTCTTCAATATCATCAATTAAGTCGTCACCTATATCGCTTGACTCAACTCCTCCTGCAAAGAAATGCACAATTTCCCATATGAGTATAAGTGGTTATTGTGAAGAAAATAATGTGATTCTGCCTTTTATATTTTATGTTTATCGCGTTACGTGCCTTGATTTCTTATTGTTCTGTAACTGTAGTTCGTACAATTTCTATTGTGTCGTTTTCATTGTAATATCATTGAAAGTGAAAGCGTTTTAGTTAGTTGAAAATATGTATCCCGAAGAGAAACACGTGTCTTTTATTTGTTAATAGATTGTACGTTTTTGGGATTCTTGAACTATTTAACTATGTATTATTCTGATCGAACTCAAGTTTGTTTTTGAGTTTATTGCGTTATTTACATATTTAATTAATTATTTTAAGTTTATGAGTTTACCACTTTCATATTTAATTGTTTTGTGTTTTAAAAAGTTTACAAGTTTCTTTATTTTGTATATAAATTATTTGATTTCATTTTGCTTCTATAAAATTGTACTTTCTCTTTTGATTGTTACCAAACGGGGCGGAGAAGTGTGTAAGATGAATTTAAAATGAATTTAGAAGGAGATATTGATACTGATAGTATTGATAAACGGTCAAATATAACAAACAAATTTCCATCATCTGACGATAACGATGATTGGCTTGATGATGTTAAAGAGATTGTTGAAAATTATGTGATAAAGACAAGAAGTCAAATTATATCATCATATGAGAGGGTGCGACAGGAAATAAATCTTGGGCTTTATGATAATCCAGCGGAACTATATAATGAGTTTCATGAAGCCAGAGTACCCTTTCAGCAGTACCTCAGCAGCAGCAGTAAAAGCTGAGCAGATATTATTAACCATTCCTATGAACTCAGCATTCATAGACATTTATGAAACATTCAAAGCTGATTCAGAGTTCTATTTATTGGTTGGAGAAGAATATAAAATTCTTAGAAAAGCTTTTAAAATTTTGGAAAAGGTTAGTAGAGTTCGAAATATAATAGAGCAAGATTGTGATCAATTATCAGAAAAGTGAGACACAAAGAAAGCATTGAAAAAGAAACACACAAAGTTGTACACACAAAGTTAAAAAGTGATGGTATGGCATCTACCTCTACCCCTTATACCAGTACCAAAAATGATCACTATGAAATTGAAGATCCATCTAAAGACACAGTAAAAGAAATAGGACAGTCATTACTGCAATCATATGACAAGCTTGTAGATATGTGGAATAGATCTATTTATAATTATCCTGATGCAAGCCAGATACTATTCACAGGAGGTCATTATGAACTTATGCTTGACAAGGGCGAGGTTATTGAGAGTTCCATTTCAAAGTGTCTCGAAAAGCTAAGAGATTAAACAGATGTACCAATAGAAGAGAGACGATCGTTCCTGGCAAAAGAGCTAAAACAAGAAAGAAAGATGATCAAGTACACAAGAGAGCTAAGAGGTATTAATATAAGTTTCAGCACGTTATAAGCTTGAAACAAATCCATCTACTAAGTTTCAGTTAGATAATCAACCAATTCAGATGTTACTGGGATTCAACTACCCAAAACTTCATGCTGCATTACTACGATGTAAGTTGGACAACAAGACATATCCAGGTTATCAAAATCAAAGTCGTTGTACTCGCCCGAAGATCAAATAGCAGAAGGAATTGTTGAAAATGGAATCACTCAATTATCAAGTGGCCATTTTGAAGCCCCTATTACATGGAAGAATGGCGAACCTTATGATCTTCCAATAAATTGCTGGATAGTCAAAAAGACAGAAGCCATTCAAGAGTGTCGCCTGGAAAAGAAAGCACCAGAAGCAATGGGACAATTAGATAGAGTTATCAATGAATGGCTAGAAATTGATTGTGTACTAAAATTGGATTTTCGAAAAGATAATTTTGCGGAGGGATTTTACATTACTCGTGTATTTGTCATCAAACCAGATAGACAGACTACAAATCGCAGAGTTTGTCTTGATTGCTCTCGTCCATATGGCAAAGAAGGTAAATGTCAGAATGATTTCTGCCTATAGGACCTAAAAAACAAGGAGACATTGTGGAGATTCTTTTACAGTACAGAAAATTTCCATTCGCTGTTGGAGCTGACGTCACAAAGATGTACTTATCTATTAAGCTTAAACCCGAAGATAAAAAATATAATCGGTTCTGGCATCGTGGAGAACCTTGGCAATTTGAATTTGTTCCTTTTGGAAATGCATCAGCATCATTCATTGCCCTAAAAGTCATGGGAAAAGCAATGAAGAATAGTGAAATTTCTATGCTGACTCACAAAACTCTGCAAACTTCTAATTACATGGACGACGTTGTGACTTTTATCGAGAAATTAGAGGAAGCCAAGCAATTATGTCATGAAATCACTGGTATATATGATAATTGTCGTTTAACATTCAAGAAATGGTGTAGCGACTCACGGGAATTTATGGAATTTATTCCTCAGGATAACAGAACAAAAAAGATGGAACTCACTGCGGAATTGCCAACTGTAACAACCCTTGGTGTTGTATGGGAAGCTGCAATGGACATCATCTTTACAAAACCATTGAAAGACATAAGTAAAGATATCACATAGCGAAACCTGGTTTCTATTGTATCAAAAATATTTGATCCCTTGGGTTTAGTTTCACTAGTCATGGTAAAGTTTCGCATCCTAATTCAAGAGCTGTGGGCCTTGGACAAACAAATTGGGTTTGGCTGGGATGGAAAATTGCGAAAAATCGACAACCACAATTACAATTAATCTGAATTTTGGGATGAATTTTCCAATGAAGTTCTTCATGCTGATGAAGTTAAGTTCCCGCAACCAACAATGCTACCAGAGAAAGTGGAAGACATAAGCATTCATATCTTTGTTGATGGACCAAAATCCGCATTTGCAACAGCTTCCTATACCACTTTGAAATATTCATTTGGACAATCTATCATTCATCGACAATCTATCATTCATCTACTAACTTCAAAATATAAATTAGTTCAACTTCAAAGAAGGACCATTCCTCAAATTGAGCTGATGGCTGCAACCATTGGAGCAAGGTTGTTAAAACTTCTGCAAGAAAAATATACAGAAGTAGAAGACATGTTAAATTGGGCAAATTCAATATGTGTTCTGAATTGGCTAATCACTATAAAAGGTATATAAGTTTTGTAGCGAACAGGGTAACGGAAATTTATGATTTAACAAAATGTGAGAATTGGACTTATCATGTCAATACACAGGATAATCCAGCGGATTTGCCTCACAAAGGAGTTTCTCTTCAAACATTACAAAGTTGGTATTACAAACAGGTGGTATCAAACTTATGGAGACATGGCCCTTAATTTTTTCATTTTTTCATCGGTGATGCACGTGTAAGCCTCAAACTGTCCGCGGTGACATCAGAATCAAAATTAGTGCCACCAAGATCAACCTATATACCTCCATACCAGCTGGATCACATCCTAAAAGAAGAGGATGTTGTAATAGATGACCTACAGTGTAATAACTACCCCCTACGTAGTTGTATTAATCATGCTGTGTGCAGGGCGTTAGCCAAGATTAGATTTCAGTTATTGTTAGTGGCGTATGGTCGCTTTATCTTGTTGTCTCATGATTTACTTTGTTTTGGTTTATTTATGTAACTGTTAATGTTACATTTGGTAGCAGAGGGTGGTTTGGCTTCTTAATTAGAAGGCCGTGTATTTTATTTAAATTTTATTATTAAGATATAATGTCTGCAAATCATCGTCGTTTGCTTGGATCGGTTGCTGAAAGATTGCGTGTCGGATTGGAAAACGGCCGCAAATTATTGTTTGATTGTAGTATGGTTTCAATGGCTGATATTGAAGAAAAACTACGTTGTATAGTTAATAAAATTAACAGTGACAAAGAAAGACTTACGAGATCACTGAAGGAATGGGAAAGTTTTGCTGATTCACAGTCAGATGAAGAGCTAGATGATATTATTATTGATTTACTTGAGAGGATTGAAACTTTAAAGAATGGAGTCAGTGGTGAAACTATCGTTGGTGTTGTAATCCTCCCTTGTCGTCGACCGTCATCCATCCTACAAACCCTTCTCGGCTAATAATAATACTAATCCTTTTTCAGTTGCTGTTATGAACGATGCCTCAAAGTGTCCCGAAAATGATAACAAAATCGTGGATATGGATATATCTACACTTTCTGGCAGTAGTGTAAATTCTAAATCGACTAAGTCAATTGGTCACGTTTCCGCAATAAAATTTCGTAAATTTGTAAAAGAATTACCGGATAATATTGATGTCATATGTTTTGATCGATGGGTGCGTGATCTACACGTTGTGATTATTGATTTAAATCTATCTGTTGACAAGGTCAATGGTCAAGTTGGTACGCTGCTAGGCACTCAATTTTGACGGGTTTGGGATGGTTTGCCTGAAGAAGGAACTGGAGTAAATTCTGTTCCGACTACGTATGCACTTTTAGACACGGGTTCGTCAATAACTCTGTGTGGTAATGCCATTGCTAAACAACTAGAAATAAGTGGTGAACGGCAAACATTGCAATTTTCAACAGTGGCAGAACAAAGGGAGAAGGTCAGCACTTTTACGACCTCATTAACAGCAAAATCAGTAGAGGACGATGTAAAAATTGATTTACCAAAAGTCTGGGTAATAAACAAATTAAACGTCCCTATGACAACGCTTCCGCGATCATTTGACCTCTCAAAATTCCCACATTTAAAAGACGTGAAGTTCCCTGAAGCACAAAATGTGAATGAAGTGGGTTTAATAATAGGAACTAATGTGCCACGAGCATTAGTGCACACAGAGGTAAAAGCCGGCAAGCAACAGCAACCAATGTTTGCATGGTGTTTAATAGGGTGCCTGGACAAATCAACAACAAATGTTCCCAATAAATGTGCCAATGATGGATACGCAATTAAGTCGGATAAAGAAACCGCTATAAACATCATACATGACAAGAAATGGAAACGTTTACCACAGCAGAGATTAGAGCGAAACAAACCATCGTTTTCTTACTGGCCTTAACTATTGATTTGCACAAAGTATTATAGTTGAACTATTACACTCTTATGTTCTCTTGAAACAACATCCACATGAACATAGGTATTGGTTTATTTACAACAGCATATACTTTATACTATAATATTGGTTTATTACTGGAAATATTACTACGTTATTAGTATTGGTTTATTATTACTATTATTACAACTATCACAATTACGATATTGGTTAGTTCTATATTATTTGGTTTGATCAACTATGTTCACCATTGATGATGATGAATCCAAACAATCTGATGAAAAAGATGTGACAACATTATGATGAAGATGTCAAAGCAATATCCTTTTCATATATATATTAAATTTAGTGTCTAGTTTAAATTAATTGTTGCTTACCTTGTTAAATAATGTACTCATAAAGTCGTACATTGGGGAGGCCTAATGTAAGCGCCAATTCCTACTAAATTAACTTAAATTATATATTCTACTGCGCATGCTCATAATATATTGCATAGCGCATATCTTAAACTTTAGTTGGCAAACATCACCGAAAGAGCAACAACAACGTTCAACCGTCGGACACACGGTATGAATTCTTTACTTTAATTATAAAAATATTCTTACATATCTATATATTCAATCTTTTTATAGCATTTTATTAGTATTTTAACATCATTTTCATTTATTTCATTTTATAGTTTAAAACGCTAATTCGTAAATCGGTAAATCATTACAAATCATTGCCAGTCATATTCAACATTTCTCTATCAAAGAAAACAACACATAATATCGTTATCGTAACAAATTGTGCCTATTTATTGGGTCTATCCTATCATTGTAATGTTACTGTCATTCGCCGCGCCAACTCAGTGAAAGTAATAAGAACTGGCGGTTACATTGTCGTTACCTGAGTGGTGTATAGTATTGTGTATGTTATTATACGTTATCTCGTCTTATAAATTATAAAATATTCACGCATTGATTACAAAATTCTGAAATAAATGAAATGGATAGTAACAATTGAAGTTTGTCAATTTTCTATTTTAAATTTTTTCTAAAATAACGTGTGTTTCATTTTTTAATATCCACTTCATTTATTTTAGAATTTGTAATCAATGCATGAATAATTTATAGTTAGTATATATATATATATATACAGTACCTCTATTTTTCAATGAAATTTAGGCTTGAGAATGGGTCTGAATCCTGATGACCCAAAAACGTTGTCCAATGAAAATATTAAGAAGATATATGCTTTGATATTTATTATTAAATATAACAGTTTGTATAAATTTGGTGATCTATGCTCCTACAGAGAAAAATTTAAGGTATACAATTTATTACTGTTATAAGGTAATACTGTTCTTGCTGCTCCGAGTTTCACGCCATACGGCGATCATCAGGCAAGTATAGATTTTATTATTTGCAAAAAGTACTAATATCGATATTAAAACCTATAATTGCTTGATGATCCCCGTATGGCGTGAAACTAGGAGTAGCGAGAAGAGTAGGTCACTTTTTTTTGACTCATTTTGTTTGTTAATTTATTTTAGATATTAGATATAATGATGTATGTGTTGTAGAAAACATTGTTAAAGATACTACACTTCCTTTGGCATACTGTGTAGCCAGAGTATAGCTAGCAATGTAACCAATCTTGATGATCTTCTGGTCTGCAATAATCTGGACATTCAGGTAATTTCACCTTACCACATCCATCGGCATCTCCAAACGCACAACCTACAAATTCCAAGGCATCAGTACGTTCGGTAGGGAAAGGGTGTGTTTCACCGCCATACGTTTTACAGAGATAACTATCATGACAGTACGAATGATTTTCAAGCAAAGACCATACGATTTTCTTTAGTACTCTCTGATCAAATCCTTTGCCTGCATGACTGTTTTTAATTGCTGTATTAATGAGACGTTTCATTAGTAAATATCCAAGCGGTCGATTTAATGCATTATGATATCCCCACATACCCCCCAAAATGGGAACATCGTGATGGGAATTATCTCGCATTGAATGTAGTAATTTGTTTGACTTAGTTAACCAATCATTAACTGCAGCTGTTTCTCTTAGTAAAATTGGTGAATCAATATCTCGAATGTTTGTTATATCGACCGAAGGATCACCAAGTGGAATAAATCGCCACATCATTTTCAACATGCCAGTCATGTCACCAAGAAATGGTATATTAGATACATCACAAAAATCAACAAAATCATACTCAGCGTGAATCCTTGTAATATGTTCTTCTGCTAAAGTATTATCATGATACACTCTCATGCGCCATCCATTATAATAATCTAGTGATTTAAACATTTTGGCTGCTCTGTCCATTATCCAAGGCTGTTCGCGTGCATAATTATCATAAAAACAATATGATAAAATTTTTTGATTTGTAAAGTTTGATTTTCTGCTGCAAAAGTTGATCGGATTTTGGGATGCATAAATAGAGTTGCTTTGAACATGAAAACATGGAAGCGGATAATTCTCATCATTTATGCTCATGTCTGTTTCCCATTGGAGCGTAAATAAAAGCATTGTAGAACAGAATACAGCGATTATAATAAACAAAAATTTCTTCTTTCCAAATCGAAGTAAAGTTCGTAGTCTTCTATGGCTTAACATAACTGAAAGCATTTACCTGCCAAAATCCAATATTCAATCAATAAACTAAACTGCCACTTTACAGTATGAATTAGCCTGCGTAACCAGCCCTGAGGTCTTTTTCCAAAACCATAGGGTCTGTGAACTATGTGTGATTCTCAGCCCATCGAAAATAAGACCTACATATTACTATTGGTATATTATTCACACTCCGATTCACACTCTATCACAAAAGATCAATTGTCATAAAATCTCAACTCATTGTCAACACGTCATAGTTATCAGCGGCGACAATGAACTTAATGATAATAATAGGCTGTGTGAAGTTGGACCGATATTCGTATCAAACCTACATTCGCAAACTTACATTCAAACCTTTAAATCCCACAGATTTCACACCCACGTAGCCACGCATGATAAACGTCATCCAATTGCAGGTAAATAACAATGGAACAGGAAACAATTTTCCAAAATTTAAAGCCACGCAAAAGCCACCTATGCAAACCGTATACGAAGCATAATTGTTTCGTAATTTAAAATAGTGAGAAGATGGTCAATTTTGAAGAAAAGTTTATGCATGAAAGAATGATTTATATTAAAAGCATATTTAAAACTAATTTATCGAATTTAAATTAAAAGAAAAAACGCAGTGCGTGGCTACGATGTGCGGGACACATGCGAGACAGCGACGTTGTGAATTATGGGTTTGCGAATATTGGTTTGATACGAATATCGGTACATGTTCACACTGGTATGATAATACACAACAACGTAATGCATAAATTATATTCCAAACTCATGAGAACTTGTTGGGCTGAAAATCACACATTACTTCACAGACCCTATGGTTTCAGGAAAAACCTCGGGTTGGTACGCAGGCTAAGTATGAATTGGAACTGGGGGAAAAAATCAAACTCATTGCGTACTATTCGCAGTTAACTCGAAAGTTTGAAAGGCAAAACTTTAAATACTGTGGTTTGACTGGTTAACTCAAACTGCTTTGTTTGTGAAACACAATAAACAATTAACGATTATAAGAAAACAAAACCGTCCCTAATTATTTGTAAAAATGAATGCACATTTTGCAAAAACAATAGAAGCTTGTAACGTGTAACCACGGCCATAACATAATTGCACTTTACAGGGGAGGGGATTATCAGTTTTGCCCTTGATGATAACGTTTTGATAAGTTGTATACATACATAAGGGACCGCTCATTATTTATGACCGGGGTTGGGCCTGAAGAGATTAGGGTTGGGTAAATATCATCATCATCATCATCATCATTTATTCAGAACTTTTAAGTTATACAAACTTTTTTTCAAAGGACTGATAAAACAGATAGGTCTTACTGACAATAAAATATTATTGTCAAAAAAGGTTGGGTAAACAAAAAAAATGATACCTGATGCAATGATATCACCAATTCCATTTCAAATACAAAGAGCAAGGAAGTCATGCAATTTAGCTCTCATTTTCATCTAAACCAGCAATTTTGGCTGTTGGCTTGAAACAAGAGCTTCTATATCCTTGTACAAGGAGTGTCAAAAACACTTCGATATTTTACTTATGATTTGGTAAAATTTTTTTGACGTCCTTCATGGTTGGGTAAAAGAAATGTATAGTGGAAAAATTGAAGGTTATCGTCCTCAGCCCCAGTCATAAATAATGAGCGGTCCCTAATATCATCGTCTGGTCCAAAATAAATTTAAAATTATGTTGCAAAAGTAAAAGTCTATTAGATCAAATGAATTAATACATGTCGGCAAACATAAAATGTCACACAACTGAAACCATTAATGAATCCGTACATTTATTTTCATTTGTGAAAAAATGTCTAAACAAATTCGACTGCATAGTTCATGAGATGAACTGATTCGTGATTCGTGATTCGTGAGGCTATGGCTAAACGGCGTATTTTGAGCGAAAAATAATGCAGGCGTATTTATGCATTATTTACGCCTCGAAATACACATTGATAATGTTCTTGACTTTAAACTATAGACAATACACTTTCATACAGTACGTTTTATTTTATGTTTGGTTATCTTTCAAGGTTACTGTTTGGCTCACATGGAAAGAGTATAGCACAACGTAAAATGTATGACGCAATCTGTAAAAGTAATGTAAAATCTACCATCGTTTGTATTAATGAAATTTCATGTTTAGTTTAGTCTTGATGAATGGAATCAAGTATTATATGTTGTTTATTGTTATGATGAACTTATTCCTCTTCGTGTCAAATACTCTGTCCGAAAGATTAATTAATAAATCGGTCAAGTCCGAACAGTTACAAATGATTGGTATACGCGCGCGTTCCTAAATAAGATCGATGCCCGGGATCGATGTAATTCATGAATCTACACAGAGACCGTGTCAAATTATAATAATGACAGTGAGAACCTCGGCATATATCACATGCGCATTATTTAAATCATCTTAATTATCGTTTTAGATATGAGCTTTTGATTTCGTCATCGATTGGCTCGTTTGATACTCCGACAACAAAATCATATAGCCCCAAAGCTCTCAACCATATTTGACAAAATGAAGGAGACTCCTGGGGAAATACCCAAGAAGGGTGGCTCCTTCTAGGAGGGTCTGGGGGCGTGCTGCCCAGCAAAATTTTAGATTTTAATATTTTAAGAACATGATATGTGATTCTGCATACAGTTTGTAAGCATGAAATCTCATTCCTGTATGTATTATGATATGAGCCCTTTGTATAAAAGCCAGAAATAGCTTATAAGGTTTTACTCAATAAATGATGATGATGATGATGATGACTATAATAAAGCAAGTCACGTTTCACACAGTTTTACGTACAATATTACGAAGAACAAGATCTATGAAAGTAGGCCTACAATGACCACAATGTTAATTATTGGCTGCTCGGTCGTCCTTTCAGTCCTTAAAAGCTTGTGATATCAAACAAACTATTGAATAATTTGTAAGTCAATTGATTTATTTAGAAGAATGAGCTTCATTTGGAAATGCAAGAGAAATATTTTTCCAACGCGGGAGGGTGGGAGAAGATCCTAAAAGTGGGAAGGTTGAGAGCTCTGTAAGCCCATTAGATCATCTTGTTTTTATGAGACAGAATTCACAATTTTGTGCTCATCTTCCTATCAGTATAAAAGCAAAACTTAGGACATCTATTGAAACAGTGAAATCATCTTCTAATGAAGGCATTGAAATGTGAGTATGAATTAAATTTTTACTTCATCTAATTAGCAGAGATTAGGGCAGTGTATTAAATTGTCACACCAAGTCAGGAAGACAATTTTTTCAGCACTCCTGGTTAAAGCTGTTTAATATATTCCCATCCAACGAAGGTTGAACTATTTTGAGACATTGTGGTCATCATTTTCCGGGGGGGGGGGGGTAATTCCAAGTGCCACATTGATGGGGGGGTGCCACTTCGGAAAACTGTGAAGTACCCGAAAAGTCCCAAAAATCCCCTTTAAAAGCTACCCAAATTGTTTTCAAAGCTTGAAAATGCTACCCAAAAAGTCCAGGGAGGGTACTTCCATACAGGCTCTATGCGGGAATGTTCGGATGTTCCATTTTTAGTAAAAATTCAAATCCAGTTTTCAGTTTTCAGCCTTCAAATTCAGTTTCTCCCAAATTCTCTAGAAAATCGAAATGGGATGGGACCCAAAATGTTTAATATTCTAAAATTTCCTACCCAAAAAGTATATTTCTCAGCTGGAATATGGACTCAAAAAAGTGGCACGTCCCCGTATAGCAGCAGTGTGGGAGTTACCCCCCGGGTGATATTTTGGTCAAATTTTTAGACAGAAAAAATTCATAAAAAGGTATAAATAGCACCAATGAGGAATCGAATCGTTGGTTCGTGGCCTCCCAATCGCGAAACCAAAAGTGCGGACACTTTGAGCAGGCTGTCATCGAGCTTCACTGAGTGCACCTTTATGGATGTTGTTTTATACTTCCCTCAGAACTTTATATAGGATTTTGGATTTTGTATATATTTTTATGGAAAGTATTTTAAGAGGTTGTGTTTGTTGAAGATGATGACTATGTGCCAGACTTTCTGGTCAGCGGTCTGGCCTCTTGCCTCGATTTGATTCTACCAACCCTAATCATGTCATTATGTCAGTTTTGAATTTCAAAATAATCGGTAGCATATCTAGAAGAACTGTTGGAATGACTAATGAATCATGGAAGGAGAAGTATTGAAGAAGATTTATAAAGCGAAAAGAAAGGTTAGAAGCGTACTTATTAAACTGAGTTTGTTTGAAAAACAAGTAGCACTGCTAGATGAGAAACGTTTATTAACAATATTTGCTCCGTCCGCCATTTTCTCAAATAGACGCTATGAAGTTGCAGTGCTAACTGCACACTCACGAAAACTAGCATCACGTGACTTGACCCTAACCCTAACCCTAAACAGGTGGATCACGTGATCGGACCCTAAACCTAACCCTATTACTGGGACGAGTGAAACACGTGATCGATTGGATGACGTAATTGAATGTCGGCGCACGCGCAGTTGAACCCATAATGGCTGCGACTGCTGGTCAAATAGACACTTCGTTAAATTATGTTTTTAATTGCAAAACGATGTAAACAAAACATAGCGACTGTGCCGAGAGCCATCTATTTACAAGAGTTGGGACACGCTTTCATGTGCCGCTATTGTCTCCTATTGGACAGATGCCAGTCACATAATTTTTTGGACGCCATTTGTGTTCTTTCGGAAGCAGGTTTCTTGTTTTAAGCGAAGCACGCAAAAAAATAAAACTGTTATTAGTGAAAGCAAACATAATCTATTAAATCATTAATTGTTGTGTTAATAGACGCGATAGTAATCGAAATAAAAGTAGGGATGCACTGAAACGTCGTTTCAAATGTCACCAAAATAATACGGTTTCGGTATTTTTGGCTGAAATTCTGGCCGAAATTTCGGTTTTATTTCGGCCGATTTTTTTCCTTTTGTTTTGAATATTCCAAACTAAATCTGAGTTAAAATCATTTATATATAATATGTTACATTAAAATGCAAATTTTTTTTGAAAATAACGTAAGTAACTAGCAACAAAAGATAAATAATGATGCTTTTCCTGGTGATTTTTAGATCATGTGTTTAGACCGTGCCATGACAAGCAATTTTATTTCTCCTCGATCTACTCCGGTATTATTTTCTTTTCTCTTGTAAAGAAGTCCATTATGAATAACATTTGCAGTGCCGGATTAACCCATAGGCGGTTTAGGCGGCCGCCTTAGGCCACAGATAATAATAGGCCTCCGGAAATTATGAAAAAAAAAAAAAAAATGAAAACATCAGAAAAATTGAAAAAACAGTATTTTTGTGGTCTCTTATGAAATTCTCATATTTTAAACTACAGTAAATACAAGTGTAATTCAGTTTTATCTACAAGCCATTGGTCACATACATTCATACAGAAATTGATCAAATTGTTTACAAAGGTCAAGATTTAATTGTCATAAACGATTTTGAATTTCCTTCCTGTCTCATAATTTTGGTGACAGCAATTGCTATTTCGAGATCAAATTACACTTGCTATTCAAGGAAAACAATCATTGACAATAATAACTCATTGTTATTAACCACACATGATGACTTGTAACTTCCTGTTGTGAAAAAATGATCTCAAAAAGATCGTGTTGCCATGGCAACGACCGATCGTATCGGCTCAAATAAAACTGATACAACAAGTAAGTTGACTTTAGAATGGGAAGGACATTCATTCCATACATTCTATTACAGTAATACTGTATTTATACTAAAAAAGTTATATTCCTATGTTAAGAGAGTGATTGTCATTGCTCATATAAAAGCAGAATAAAGAGGGAGACCAACAAACAGTATAATTATGTTATTTTCACCAAATTTCCGGAAAAATTTTTTTAGGCCCCATATTAATCAATCGCCTAAGGCCACTGATAATATTAATCCGGCACTGAACATTTGTTTTCACTGAGAACAATAAATAGACAATTAAATTAATCCACTTGTTTTTTCACATCATTGATTTAATTTTATTGGAGAAAACAATACTCTTATATAGGTCAAAAATAAATACATCCAAACAATCGAAAAATTTACGAAATTTTACGAAAAACAATCATGGTCGAAATTTTCTGAGCACATGGTCAAGTGAATTTTTGAAAGCGAGGATGACTTGAAAATGAGGCAAAACTTGATAATGACTGCGATCGGCCAAAATCCTTGTTATTATCCTATCGAAGACTTTATGAAAATTGGCCGGAATAACCGAAACAGCCGAAACTGAAGGTCAAATTTCGGCCGAACCGATTTCGGCCAAGAGGCTGAAAAACCGGAATTGTTTTGACCGAACCGAATTTCGGTGCATCCCTAAATAAAAGTATTGTTTACTATTCCAACTGGGGACAAGAACTAGAAAAAGGGAGTCTTTGACTGCAAAGAATTTGACTTGCCCAAGTCTCACTTTTACTTTGACGATTTTTATATCTTGGTAAGTGAGACTTGTGTCCTTTGGCAATTCTGTTGTTTTAGAAATCTAAGAAACCGCCAACAGAATCTTGTCGATGACGTAGTTTTATCTGAGAATTCCAGGGTGTCAACAGGGTGTTAAACGATTGACAAAGTGGTTGATTTGTGGATGCCAATTATTTTCTGATTAGTAAAATTTGGCACTGATGATCAGCAGTACCGATTATTTTCAGAACAATCGTCTCACCCTTACAATTTTACACACAATATTACAATAGACCCAAGTAGGTAGACCTACAATCACTACAATGTTTATTATGTCATTACAGAGCTGGAAAGCTTATGATATCAAATTGTATAATTTGTAATTTAAATTGATTTATTTAGAAGAATGAGCATTTTTTGAAAAAATCGGGAGGAATAATCCCATAGCGGGAGAAGACCTTGACCAGGGTGTCACAAAGTTTCTAGCCTTCCGGGATCCTGGATGAAAAACAGCCAACCTTCGTAAAATTTTTAGCCTACGGCGTTAAATTAAGGTTGACCCAATATTTCGGTATATAGGTCAACACCTGCTTTGGAGCTCGATTCTGTAGGTTGTAAGATATGTTTGCTGCTTAAACCACGTTTAAATCATAGCCATCAATTCCCAAAATCTTTTGAATCGATTTTATTTTTATTTATGTTTGCGACAATGTTTGTATGATCATGGTAGAAACTTCATGGCTTTTGACTGTTTTTCCTGTTTCACCAGACCGACAAAAAAGCGAGAAAAATGTATTTTATCTAACCAATATCAAAACTAGTACTGCATTGATGTATGATGTAACCTTGTTACATTTTAAATGAATCACCTACAGAAAGATCAACGACATTGATATAGATGCGTTTAATAGAGACATTGTACTTTCAAATGTTGTAGATATCAAGCACTCATCTGTCTATAGTATCGTCGAAAGTTATGAGAAAACCTTGAGATCGTTACACGATCAACATGCTTCGAAAAAATCCTGGCTCATAACAATACGCCCAAACTCTCCTTGGATGACAAATGAAGTAAGGAAAGAAAAGACAGAACAACGTCGCCTTGAAAGAAAATGGAAGTCTACATGCTCACCTGACCTCTAGAAGGCTTTCAAGAATCATTCCACGATAATAAAGAATATGATATTTAAGGCGAAAAAGATTACTATGCTAATATTATTGACTCATTTGAGCGGGATCAAAAGAAACTCTTCTCCATTATCAAAAAACTAACAAATGGTGTCGTAGAAAAAATATATTCTACAGCGTCATCACCAAACAAACTAGCTGATGACTTTGCAGACTTCTTCGAACGAAAAATCACTGACATAACGGGAACACTAATCGAGAAATGACGTTCCCGCATAAATCCCATATTAGAATCGTCTATCATGGATAAAGATCTACCACCATTTGAATCTTTTGAAATTGTTTGGATGGAACAACTATACGTATTGGCATCAAAAATATCAACCAAGTCCTGCTCCCTTGATGCGATCCTAGCAAATCTGTTAAAAGGTTGTATTGCATCACTTATACCACTGTTTACAAAATTAGTTAGTCTGTCATTACAACATTCTGATTTGCCTGATTGTGTGAAAATGGCTGTAGGCTATTCGAACCACTCTTAAAAAAACCATCACTAAAGACCGATGGATTTCCAACTATGAAGCTAAAATAACTAAGAAAGTTGAGAATTTTTTTTTAGATTTTATGTTTTTATGTCAGTAAAATTATTCAAACGTTTATCCAAAAAGTTAAGGTTTGCGGAAGAGCAAACATTTTGTTGGACACTGAATATAATCACAGTATGCTACACCTGTAATTTTCAAAAACTTCAAGACTTTTAAATTTGAAATTAAACCATCTATGCTTTGATATTTATATTGTGAACTTCCAAATCCATTGAAAAGGTATCAACTCTTATTTGTTTGTTTTTTAGTTCACATCAACAAAGAAAACAAAATCAACCAAAGTTTATAGCGACCATTATTTGTGTGAGTAACATTTAAATGGGGTTTGTTCATAATCTAACAAAAATCTTGTGTAAATTTCTTGAATAGTTCATGAACTCTTCATAAGCTATTTGTGAGTGTTGATATTTGATAGGTTGTTTTGTGCATGTATATTGTTTACGTGATGCGAATGAAGTTAAGAGCTAGAAAAAACGCTTTCGTTTCCTGTCTATCTCACACCAACCCAAAGTCTACCCAAGTACCATTCAAACCATCCCAAATCTATCTCATACCAACCCAAATACTATTCATGAACAGTTCTCAAAACGTTCATGAACATTCAACAATTTTAAAATTTCTTGAAAATCCATGAACGTGAAAGCCCATAATTTATGATGAACTTTTCTTTTAAAATTCATGAAAATGTGAATATAATGATGTTTTATGTGACTAACCTTGTACCTGATATAGAAGAAGAAAGAAACAAACTATTTCTTAGAATTTATTATAACATTAAAAATCTTCAAAAACTTAAATGTCTGCGTAAGTGATGTAATTTTTGGCCTAGCAATTTCCGCTGAGGTGTGCATATGATTTATGCATTACGTTGTACTATCATTCAGATCATTGTGACGGCTGATAACTATTATGTGTTTGACGAAGAGTTGTGATTTTATGACAACTAATGTTTTGTGATAATATGTGAATAGAAATGGGAATTTTTACCAAATTTATATAGGTTTTATTTCCAATGGGCAGGAAATCACATGTCAGTTCGCAGACCCTAAGGTTTTCAGAAACAAACCCTGAGGCTCGTTTATGCATATCAAAATTTATGCAATTTATCAAGTCTCTTCTCCTCTGTCTGTCATGCAACAGCATCTATCTGGCAACTTAGTGGTGTTATCATCCACCTTCATAGAGGTTCTGTCTTCTAGTAATGTTACCGAAGCAAATTATTCCAATACTATTCAAATAAGTTTTCATTATTCAATCTTCTTATTCGATTGATTGAAAATCTATGAACATGAAATCCCATGGTTTTTTGAACTTAACCTTTTAGAATTTAAACAAGTTTGGCTTGTATTTTTGTATATTTTGTTTACTAATTTTAAAACGAAAGCTGAGTATTTAAAAATTACAATTGAAGTTACAAAATTCTCAAAATAGCATTTTGAATTTGTTCAAAATGTGTAATCCTAGTCAAATGCTTATTTAGATTATTTATTTGTATTTAATATAGTGTGTATCACAAAAATTGCCAAAAATCATGTGATGCATTGAACAATTTCTGAAATTTCCGAAGGCAAAACGGTCACTGAAAAGTTTCAAGTTCTATTAAGTCTACTATTACTCTGATAATATTTTTTCTCTGTTGCTTACAATTTGCTTTTGAAATTTTGAAATAATAGTAGAACAATTATAAAATTTGGCTTTGCATAATATTCAGTAATTGCTTCATGATAGTGATTTTGATGTTCTGCATAATTTTGCTGTTTTTAGTTTGTGAGAAATGCCAATTGTACAATGAAGATGGTCAGTGCAAAGTTCATGGACGACCAATATATGTAGATAATACGGTTGTTCCACATCATTTTATTGACGGTAGCTTTGCCTTGCTATCTTTACCTGATGGCCTTCAAGTGAAAATATCAACCATTCCTAATTCCAATAATGACGAATCGTTATTTGGTGTATTTGCTTGTAAACAATTCTTAAGTGGTACTATATTCGGACCGTCAAGCGGAAGAAAAATGAAATCTACTGCAGTCCCGTTGGATGGTAATAGCATTGATATGTGGCATGTAAGTATTGTAATGAAAACGAAAGTAATAACAATAGTAGTAATAATAATAATAATAATAATAATAATAATAATAATAATAATAATAATAATAATAATAATAATAATAATAATAATAATAATAATAATAATAATAATAATAATAATAATAATAATAATAATAATAATAATAATAATAATAATAATAATAATAATAATAATAATAATAATAATAATAATAATAATAATAATAATAATAATAATAATAATAATAATAATAATAATAATAATAATAATAATAATAATAATAATAATAATAATAATAATAATAATAATAATAATAATAATAATAATAATAATAATAATAATAATAATAATAATAATAATAATAATAATAATAACAATAACAATAACAATAACAATAACAATAACAATAACAATAACAATAACAATAACAATAATAATAATAATAAATTTAATTGAAAGAAATATAATCTAAAATACATTAGGTTAAATTGCAAAATCTACATATATGATAAACTATCACAAAGCTCTAACTACAGCATTAACTACTAACTACAGGATGCTTTTTCACACCAGCCATGTTGATGTTGCTTAACACTACATTCCAGGGTGACTGTCTTTTCAAAATACACTACCAGGGTTATAGATCTTTTCGTTAAATAATTCTCGAGGAACTAGAAGGATTAGCTCAGATGGCAGAGCAACCGAACTTCAGATCGGATCATATCTGATCGACTGTGGCTCAAATCCCCCGAAGGTCCACTCAGCCTTGACTTTATCTGAAACATCAAATGAGTACCATCTGAGGATGGCGGATGGAATGGTCCAAAGGGAATTGCATTGTGAGTAGCTGCGGCGCATCGATGCGCATTGACAATCGAGACCTATCTGCCATGAGCTCTGTTGAAATTGATCTGCAGTGTTGCGGCTGAGATCAACAAAGAGCCTTTAAAATCGTTTCTTATCCTTCGGTAGGGCGACACCGTCTACATTACTTTTACTTAGAGCCAGTTTAAAGATTTTGCCCGATTTTTAAATTTGAGTTAATAAGTTAGCGCATGTCATCAGGATTTTCAGGCCCACACTTAGTCCGATTTCTTTTTATTCTGCAAATATAAAACCTATTCAGTCTGTCTAAACAGTCAACTAAAAATCATTATTTTTTGATATCTTGATGCTGAAACTTACCAGAGGAATGAGGATGATTTACTGACTCTGCTAAACTTTACTTTTTCTAACTTGTAGATTATGGAAAAAGGAATGGTGAATCATGTTATCAACTTCAAAGACGAGGAACTTGGAAGTTGGACGCGCTATGTTAAATCTTCAAAAAAGAAATACCTTCAAAATTTAATTGCTTTACAATACTATGGTGGAGTGTATTACCGTGCCACTGAAGACATTAAACCTGGCACTGAGTTACTTGTCTGGTATGGAGACCATTATGCTGCGCAGTTGGGAATTGATTTAACAGAAAACGAAATAGAAGGTATTAATCATGTTCTAATACAGTGTAATCCGCTTAAAGGGGCTAAAATGACCAGCATGCTTTACACGCTTAGATTAGATTGAAGTGCATGGCTATATGTCGTTATCGTTATTGTGGTTTTTGTGCCTGAAGCCATGCTGAAACCTGAAATTTGAAGCCATGCGGAAACGGATGCAATGACTGACATTCGTTGTTGAATTATGCTAATTATTCAAAGTTAAGCTTGTAGCGGCCACCGGTCAATGTTTCCCCTTTATGTGCAAGCAATAGAATTGCCAACAATTTTCATTGCGTTTATCTGGATTTAAATGTATCTAAAATTATTTAACAGCGACATCGTCGCCACAAGAAAGTTTCAAGCAAGGTCGCAATTAATCTGGATTTCACTTATCCGAATTGCGGTAATGAGCACATGACCCAATTATGGATTTAAAATGAGGCTAGTATGCTCAAAAGCCTGTGAAATACTTTGAAGTGCACATGGCACCAACACATTTTTAAACAGATTTAAGTAACTGATTCTAAATGATGAAGAATGGTTACAATAATTTCTTAATTTGGTTGTATAAGTGGAGTTATGTTAGGCCTATGTTAAAACTACGCTATTTTTGATCAGTCAATTTTCCCAAACGGGTCACTCCACATCAATTCGCAAACGAAAAACCCTCACCATTTAATAAAACTTATTTTACTAAAAGATAATAATGAAGTAAATATCAACTCGGCGAAGTTTGAGGTAATTTCGTAAAAAAATAACGAATATAGAGGGTTAAAGATTACGCGGTAATTTGCAAATCACATGGTTGAAATTTTTATTTTGCTATTTGTGTTCGCTATAAAAATTCAATATGGGTGAAACACATATCATTTGATAGCTCGGACATTGTAGTTTCCATTTAGGTATATTTAGAAACAATGTAGATTATTTTTAATTAATATTTCAAAATAAATCTTTTGGCCAATTGTAGAAAAACCCGCATAGTTGAAAGATTTGAAAATCCACCCAGGTACGAAAAATAATAAAGACTAGTGATTCCCAAAATTTCAATAAACGCTTTTCCCTGAGAGCAGGCCAATCTTAATTCCACTATTCTCTCGTATTATTGCCGTCTTACCTCAATAAAATATTTTAACTCTTGTGTCACCACCTGGGGTTGCAAATCAAAACAGCAATTCATTCAATAAAACAGCAATCTCCATTGAAACAAATAAAGTGAACAACTTGATACTTTTAATTGAAGGTAAGTTGTAAAATCCATTAAGCTATTCATTACACATAAAGCTCGTCGTTAAAAACTTGTATTTTTTATACAGCATCACAAACACGCAATATGAAGTTTTGAAATTCTGAGAGGGTGAGGGTTTTTTCGTTTGGGAGTTGAGGTGGAGTGACCCAAACTAGGAATGACAAGAGGGCTTATTATAGGAAAAAGACGAATCAAAACTATAAAAATCGTATCTCTTTTTGTGCGATTTCAAAGAGGTTATAAAGTCCAAGTCAGCTATGAACGCACCCTTTATTGTCTGAAATGTCTTTATAGAGTTTACCATTGAAAATTTCGTAAAATGCAAGGGCTTTTGGTAGTTGAAAAATCGTTTTTCTGTCAAAAAAGGCTCAAACACCTCACAGGCGGTCTGTCACAAATGGAAATGATGTGTACGTAAAGCGGCGGATACATAATTCAGACTGCACGCTTTTGATGGACACATCTTTGACAGAAAAAACTGAATTCAGTGTGTCTTTTGTCTCAAAACCTTTGTTTGTCTTATATTTTTTTTAATAAACTCTATTCATTTGAAACAGAAAAGGTGTCCCAAAGGGGTGGGCATAGCTGACTTAGACAATAAAAACTTTTGATTTTGCGTGAAGGAGATACAACTTTCTCCTATAGAAAGCCCTCTTATCATTCCGACTGTTGTTTCGAGTTTTTGAGTTCATCATTCTTTCTCGGTTAACTTCAGTTACGCAAATCTGTGCGATGCATTATGTATATCACCATATCGGATCACTTTCGGTGCTGTTTGGCGTAGATTTTTAAATATGAAAAATTAATTTCCTATTAAAACAGTACTTGACAGCTCAAAACAATCATATGTTGCTACTAGATAGCTTCTTTATTGGCTAATTTGGCTTTTATAGAACCCCATTATTACTTGTAATATTTCCTAAATCCATAAACTCTTCTTGAAAAATGTCACATATTTTCTTATTTGTTGGTGTTTTTGTCACTTCTACGCATTTAATTGGAAAACTAAGCTGATTTTCCCTATTTTTATTTCCGATTCAAATTTGATGTTATGCCAGGTGTTTTGAAAAAAGATAAACTTCAACCTCGATGGTAATTTTTTTCTTAATTTACTTCTGTAGTCCTCAGGCTAGTGAATATAAGTAGAATTATGACGCTCATAAATGTACCTGTAACACCCTTATTTTTTATCAACAACAAAAAATGCTACAACATTTTCAAAGCTTCCCCTATGAAAAAAATCCATGAGTTCATGAAAGTTCATGAACTTCATGTACTTCCATGAACAGTTCATGAACAATTCATGGACAATTCATGAACAATAGCTGATCACAAAAGGCTGTTGTTTATGTATAAAAACAATGTTCAGTGAAGATACATCAAGTCAAAATAATTCTGATGTTGCTTTAATAAATGCTGATAACCGAACTATTTATACCTATAAAATTGCAGCTTCATCAATTGGACCCACAGCAGATGTGATTTTACAAGAAACGATTGATCTTTCACCAATCAACAGCAACGATGGTTTAATAGTAAATGATAATGGGGAAGTACTACATACAAATGGAGAAGATGGAACATCATACAATGGTGATCTTGAAACTATAGACATGGATCAATCACACAATAACACAAGCAACGCCTCGGAAGAATCAAGCAGCTGCGAGCAGTGTGGTAAATGCTTAACAGCGATTTCAAATCTACTTCTTGATGAATTAGACACTAATGGAAAATTGTGCGAGGAATGTAAAAACGGTGTCAATTTGAATCGAGTAAGCATCCCGGATGAAATGAGTACCCCTAAGCATTGTCAAGACGATTTAAATGTATGCAAGAAAACTAAAACTGGCAAAAAAGAACGACCATATATTTGTGATAAATGTGGTAAAGGATTTTTCAAATCTGGTAGATTGGATGAACATAAAAAAATTCATAATCGAATTTTTGAATGCGACGAATGTCATCAAAAGTTTGAAAAGGAAAGTTGTTTGGCTGAACACAAAGTAAATGATCACGATGTGCCACTTTATATATGTGATGATTGTGGCAGAGGATTTGATGCATTGAGAACATTCAATGCACATAGAAAAACTCATTCTTCAACTCGAACTTATGAATGTGATCAATGTGGAAGGGAAGTTGCATCTGCAAATCAATTGAAAAAACACATTGCAACTCATAATAAAATACCAAAATACATATGTAATCATTGTGGCCAAACTTTCACTCGACTTTATATTTTTACTGCACATCAAACATCTCACACTGAGGAACTGCCTTTCTCATGCGATTTATGTGGAAGAGGGTTTATCGAGCGTGGTAATATGAATCGGCACAGACGGATTCACACAGGAGAGCGACCATTTCCTTGTGATCAATGTGAAAAGCGATGTATATCGTCTGGTGATTTGACTAGACACAAACGAAGCCACTCCGGAGAAAGACCGTATGTCTGCGAACAGTGTGGCAAAGGATTTATCACTAAAAGTGATTTAATTACACACTTAAGAATTCATAGTGATGAGCGGCCATATGTGTGTGATCAATGTGGTAATCGATTTACTCAACGTCGTGGTTTAAAATTGCACAAGCTCTCTCACACAGGAGAACGACCTCATGTATGTGATGTATGTGGGAAAGGGTTTGCCGTAAGGAATACTCTCAAGATACATATGCGAATTCACACAGGTGAAAGACCGTATGTATGTCCTATATGCAACAAAGGATTTAAAATGTCAAGCGATTTAAATAGACACAAAGTCACTCATACTGGAGAAAAACCTCACACTTGCGATATATGTGAAAAGACCTTCTCTCAACTTTCTACTTTAAAGAAACACAAGCTAAGACATACTTGAAGACAGCAGAATTCATATTATGTAAATATAACATTTATATTTCATTTCATTTCATATATTTGCAAAAAAAAATAAACCATAAATGGTAATTTTTTGTACAGGCAAGCAAAGGCAAATTATATAGTAATATAATTTGCACTGATGTGCAGCCTAATGAGAGTGCTTCAAATAGCAATCTAAATCAATCTTATGTAATTTTGAATTAAAGGTAATTAAGGAGGAAGAAGTCACTACTTCATCCGGTAACTGATTCCATAATGGAATTATGCGATAAAAAAAGGAATAAAAAATTGAATTATTTACAGGTATTGAACATGCAACGAATTGCATAGAATGTCCTCTAAGTTTACTTATGTTTCGTTTTATAAAAATATTATCAGGAAAGTCAATTAGATTATTTATAATTTTGTACACCATGCATAAATCAAATTTAATTCTACGGATTTCTAAAGATTCAATTTCAAACAGGGCCAAACGACTGTGATAACCATTATCTTTTAATCTTGCTCTAGAACACACATATTTAGTAAAACGTCTTTGAGTTGATTCAATCAAATCAATGTCTTTTTGTAAATAAGGACTCCATAGTTGGGTGTCTTTTTCTAATAGAGGTCGTACATAGGTAGTATATGCTTTAATAAGTAATTGTGCATTGCTTGAGGTAAAGCATTTCAGTAGAAGGTAAGATCTTGTTTTAGCTTTAGCGGAGATAGAAGAACAATGAGTAGAAAATTTAAGATCTGAAGTAATGATGAGGCCAAGGTCACGAAGTTTTCCTGTTTGCTTCAGTTTGTTACTCCCGAGGAAATAATCAAGCTCACTTGCGTTGGATGTACCAAAGGATATTGTACTACATTTATCATAAGCAATTCTCAGTTGCCAGCTTTCGGCCCATGTTGTAAATTTATCTAACGATGTTGTGAGTGCATTGACAGGGGAAGAATCATTTCGAGCGATAAAAAATTTTGCATCGTCTGCAAACAGACGCACTTCGCACAAACCATCCAAACAGCTCTCAATATCATTAACATAAAGTAAAAAAAGTAGCGGTCCTAACACAGAACCCTGTGGGACACCACTGGAAACTGGGAGAGAACTTGAGATTTCATCAGATACAATGACGCTTTGCGAACGACCAGAAAGAAAGGATTTAATCCATTCAAAAAGTTCGTATTTGATGCCGTAAGATTCTAATTTGGCTAAGAGTTTTGAATGTGTAACAGTGTCAAATGCTTTAGCAAAGTCTATATATACAACATCGACACGTGAGCGTTTGTTAATTGAATCATACCAATCATTTAAAGTCTTTAACAGTTGACTACAAGTAGAACGCTTTCTGAGAAAGCCATACTGTCGATCAGATAAGATATTGTTTTCATTTAAATAAACTAGTAGGTCATCTACAATGATACGTTCCATAACTTTGCAACAGATGCAGGTTAACGATATGGGTCGATAATTACTACGGGAAGCTACGTCACCTTTCTTAAAAATTGGCGAAACTAATGCTTGTTTCCAGATATCAGGTAGAATGCCGGTTTTTAATGACAATTCAAATAACATAGATAAAGGAATAGTAAGTTCAGAGGCTATTGCTTTGAAAAATATTGGTGGGTAGTCATCTGGTGTTCGAGATACTTTTGTGGGCAAGGAAGATAATGTCTTGTAAACTTTTTCGAAAGAGAACTCAATGAAATTCAATGAAGTATTTTCGTTAGCCGAGTCTGGAATGTTAGGTATGCTGTTATTGTCCTGTGTAAAAACACTAGCAAAATATTCATTGATAAGAGTTGCTTTCTCTTTGTCATCTGTAGTAACAGAAAGATCATTTTTGACAATAGCAGGAATTGTAGAGTTAGATTGTGTTTTACCTTTAACGAAGGCGTAAAATTTTTTTAATGAGGGGTCAATTAGTAGCGAGGCTTCGTAATCATGATGAAACTTTTTTACTGCCTTTTCATAATCTTTGCATGTATCTTTATACAATTTCTTTTTACACGGAGATTCTTTAGACGATTTGTACAAGGACTTCTTTTTGCAACGGAGTAATCGAATGTTTTTAGGATAATTGGGTTTACGATTAGAATTATGTTTATATAACGGTACATATTTTGAAGTAGATAAGTTGAGAATATCGCAAATTTTATTCCAAAAAGTTTGAACATCATTTTGACTTTCCTGTAACATATCAATCCAATTTATGGTAGACAAGTAGGAATTAATAGAATCATAATCTGCTTTATAAAAATTTCGACGTTTAGTAGGTTTTGATTTAGGGAAGCGGTCATTACTATAGTTGCTGACAGCTAGGTTAAATTCAATAGACTGATGATCACAAGTAGACGTGAATGGTTCGGTAACTTCAGTGCAAAAAATAGCATTGTCTTGGGAACAAAAAACAAGGTCAAGAATTTCATCATTTCTGGTAGGCGAGGAAACAAATTGATTGAGTCCATTTCGTACAATACCGTCTAAAAACATTGTAGTATTTGCAGATCCATGAGATTTAGGAATTGACCAGTCAATACAAGGAAAATTAAAGTCGCCAATAACAACAACTGGAAAAGCACTATCAGTGCTAACAAAGTCAATAAATAAACACAGTAAATTCGCTTCAGTGGAAGACAAAGCCGACGAAGGAGGATTGTACAAACAAACTAAACGATATCCGATATTTGATATGTGTATATCAGCCACAACATATTCAAGAGCGTGAAAAGTAGACGGGATGTCAACAGTAGTAACTTTCAAATCTTTGCGTATTAAAATTGCAACACCACCCCCAACAGTTGATGTAATTCTGTCTTTTCTAAGTACTTGATAATCACGTTGGGTAATTAGCGAGTCAGGCACACAACATTTCAACCATGTCTCTGTTATAGCAATGACATCATATCGATTAGATGAAAGTAGACAATCAAAAAGATCCAATTTGTTCATTAATGAGCGTGCATTAAAATAATAAAACTTTAAAAAACAATTATCTTTGCTTGCCTGTGACCATTATTGTGGAATTTGATCAATGTTTTCCGCAAATACGTTTTCTTCTCGATTAAGTACTCTGGCGTTTTGCTTAGCGATGGTCCAATTTGAGACGTCGCCTCTTCGTTTAATTACATAACGCTCACCAGGGGCAGCGTTTGAAATTTTTTTTTTTAAATCATCATACAAAGGTTGCAAAATTTTTCTTTCGTTAAATGTCAAGCACTGACGAATGTGAACACCAGGGAAATTTTCTGAGTCTTTCAGTTTACCGGCAGATCTCAAAATAACATCTCTATCATTTTGGGATACCAACTGGATTTTAATTAATTGAGGCTTGTTAGTTGCACCCTTCTCAGTGGGTGGTTTACCAACTCTGGTAATTCCAGTTATTTGAACATTGGAACCACAAACAAACGACACGATCTGATTAACTTTTTGTTTGTCAAACTCCTGAGATATAAAGGGGACTCCAGCCATTATTAGCTGTCTCTTGTTGTTACTAATGGCGACGGCTTCTTTGATAACTTTGTTTAAGTCTACGTTAGCACCATCTTGTGACGCTACTTCAGAATAAGATTTCGCAACACCAGTGCTGCTAGAGCTTGTCTGCGTTTTAAAACTTTCTGTAAAATCTTCAAACTTTTTTTCAAGGCTATCCAATCTCACCGGTAGATTTTTTAATGAATCATAACATAGTGAGCAAGATGTAGGATATTTTTGTAATACCTCAATTTCTAAAGCTGTGCAATCTTTGTGAGTAATTGAACATGCCTTGTGCCACCATTTATCACAGTGTACACATGGTAAAGCATCTAAAGAATTCCCTGCGATATTTTTTTTCTTACAAATAACACAGGCTTTTCCACCAGTCATGATAAATAAGATATACTATATATAACAGTACAGTATTCTCTCAGAATTAAAAAAAAAAAAAAATTATAAACATATGAAAACATAAAAAATTCAAGAGCAAGTGAAAACGTGTCATCACGCAATCGTAGTCACGTCACCAGTCCTATTATATGTTATATGTATATATATATGTATATATATAATATATAATATTAAACAAATAGTTCATACTTTCCGTGAACTACGCTCTGATAGCACCACGAAAGGCACATAAGGAGAAAACGAGAAGGCATTCGGCGAGTAATTTTTGCCTTTGAGTTTTCTCCTGAGTAATCTTCGAGTGACTCGAGTGGTGCTATCAGAGCATAGTTCACGGAAAGTATGAACTATTTGGTTTAGAACATAACCAACCCCGATTTGTGAATGTTGGGTACGTTTTTTCAGAGCATTTTCTGATCTTACAATCCATGATCAAGTATGTAATTCTCTTATTTTCGTGACGTCACAGGAAGAAAGCTGAGACGAGAGCTGTACACTTGCTTTTTTTAAGTCAACTAAAAGCTACGAAAAATTGATATCGAGAAATTTGTATTCCTCTTCTTGAAATTAAAAGAATGGATGCTTAACATCGTTTTCTTACAATGTCATGGATTCGTATCTTTAAACAATATTTTCTATTTTCTTATGTGAGTTATTCATTATGGAAAACTGACTTGGAAATTTGAAAAGGAAAGAAAATGTTTCTTACCTATAATTTGAAGAATTTCGTAAAGAGCCGTGAACGCGAAGAAAGAAATAAAACAAAGAAAGATTTATTGACTAATTGTTTGCTAATTGCCTATTTAAAAGAGCAGATTATTGAATTTATGATAACTCTTTAGAATGCTGTTTCGGTAGTTTATCCTATTATAGTCTAGCCTATATGTTTTGGTTTCGGTAGTTTATCGAAAGCTTTCTTTTCTATGTCAGGAATTTAGTTTTTATTTCAGAATTTAGAATTTAGAATTTAATTCAGTTTTTTTAAAAATTGGCAATTAAAATGTAAGGGGATGTATTAATGAAATGAAGTTATGTTATGATATGTTTTCACAATTATCAATAAAGTAAAAGTTACGATAATTGTTTTCGAATTGTTAATTTGTGCAAAATATTTCTATACACTTTAAACATGTTTGTTTTCTGGCTCAGATATTTCTCCTGCAAGCCATTTGATTTATTTTGAACAACTTTTGAAAATGAAATTGTATATGACTCTACAAATATTCACTGTATTTGCTTTTTAATTTTAATTACTTGCTGTTTATAATACCATATGTAAATAATTATCGGTCATTTGGTATTTTCATAAATTTCTTGAAATCAATGGCGTTAACCAATCAAATTGTAAGAATAAATCGTTGCAGATCCTTGATATGTTCTAAAATATTTTATTCAATGGTAATATCTCGTGGTTGCATATTTTGAAGAGATCTACATCATCATTTCTGTATGTTTTTTTTTTGTTTGGATTTATCATTTATCAGCTTGCAGCTTTTTTTCACCGGGTGGTTGGTTAATTTGTGAGTTTTTTGAAGCTGGTGTGCGTTTAATAGCTGGATGCCCTTCCTGACGCCAAACCTATAGTGCTTCGGACAGGGATTGAACCCGAGACCCTGTGGGCCGTGGTCCAACGCCCTAGCCACTACACCAAGGCCGCACACTCTATTTACTATTTGTATTCTATTTACTAAACAAAAATTGAGTGATTCTACAAAGAATCTACATATATTATATGTATCCAATGGTTTTGGAAATCATTGGAGCGTCTTATTGTGCACTATCGGTCCATTTTCAGTGATGTAATCTTTTTAAGCCTGGTTCTATATAGCCAATTTGCCTGGGTCACAGCCGTAGACATTTATCGATCTTTTTTCTATTGTTTAGACCGGATATCGTTAGTATAGTTGGTCAACATTTAAAAAATGCACACGGTCTCGCCCCTAAGGATATTGGTAATCAATTTTCCAATTTACGCCGCTACAAGGACAAATTCGATTGTTTGCTTTATGAAATGATTTTCATTAGAGAACTGAAACTTTTCCTGAATGGACAATCTGATTCAATAAGATCAAAATGTTTTCGTAAATTTCATCCCCAATGATGCATTTTTATTAGTATAGCTATTTATTATGTAAAAACTATAAATTAGATTACTTTTTAACCTTGTATTTAACTTGAGAATGGGCTTAGTTGAGAACCCGAACGTTGTTATCTATTTATAAATCTATTTGCTGTCAGCTATTGGCTTGCGTCAAATTATTATCTAAGCTAGTAATAGTGACATCTGAATATAGCAAATCCCAAGCTGTTACTTTTTTTAATTTTCCAAGTTGAATTTTGAATTACAGAGTACATTTGATTTGATTTGATCAAGATGTTATAATAGAACCAAGATAGTCTAACTCACATTTGTGTTTTAAAGAGTTTTAATCAGGCCATAATATTATCTTACCTATCTCACATGCATTTTATTTGCCGAGTCGTAGAAAATCGGAGATTCTGACTGCTGAAAACGTTTTTGAAGATTTTTAAGTACTTCTTCTGTCTGCTAGATGTTTCAATCATCGGCTTCTGCATATTTTCGATTGCGTCAAATGCATGGTCATAATTTAAATATCGCATTATAAACTAGCAAGTAATATAAAGTAAAAAGCAAATACAGTGAATATTTGTAGAGTCATATACAATTTCATTTTTTAAGTTGATCAAAATAAATCAAATGGTTTGCAGGAGAAATATCTGAGCCAGTAAAACAAACATGTTTAAAGTGTATCGAAATATTTTGCATGAATTAACATTTCAAACACTCTTATTCATTTCATTAATACATCCCCTCATCCTTTTACTGCCATTTTTTGCAAGTTAATAGATGTAAGTATAAAAACTAGACTCCTGGCATAGTAAGGAAAGCTTTCGATAAACTACCAAAACCAAAACATAAGGCTAAACAAAAATCAACCGCTAAAATTTCAAATAATTAAACTTTTTCTCCAAATGAAAGTTAGCAACATTCTAAATATTTATGATTAATTCAATAATCTGCTCTTTTAAATAGGCAATTAGCAAACATTTAGTCAATAAATCTTTCTTTGTTTCATTTCTTTCTTCCCGTTCACAGGCTTTTTATGAAATTCTTCAAATTATAGGTAATAAACATTTTCTTTCCTTTTCAAGTTTTCCCAGTCAGTTTTCCATAATGAATAACACACAAGAAAATAGAAAATATTGTTTAAAGATACGAATCCATGACTATGTAAGAAAACGATGTTAAGCATCCATTCTTTTAATTTCAAGAAGAGAAATATAAATTTATTGATATCAGTTTTTCCTCACAGCTTTTAGTTGATTTATAAAAGGCAAGTGTGCAGCTCTCGACTCAGCTTTCTTCCTGTGACGTCACGAAAATAGGAGAATTACCAGGCATGAGAGAGTTCCTCGTTAAAGCTGATTTCCTCGTTTTCTATCAGCTCTGAAACAAAGAAACATCACCTAAAGCATTGGTTTTGCTATTGTTTTAGTAATTTTCAAAGTATTTTCCTCTTTTCTGTTTGAGCTATACTCCCATACCTGAATTACATACTTGATCATGGATTGTAAAGATCAGAGGCGGGGCGGCTATTCATGTATTGCCGAGGCGGCTCGTACTTTTCTGATGCCTTCTCGTTTTCTCCTTACGTGCCTCTCGTGGTGCTATCAGAGTATAGTTCACGGAAAGAATGAACTATTTGTTTAACAATGCATAGACAGACGTAGGGACATATGGATTACAGGGCAATACCTGATTGCATCATTCTCATCACAAAAAGTTCCTGTAGAAACTAATTTACCATATTTGTTGTCATGGTAACTTGTTAATTCACATTGTCTTTGTCATCACCATAGTAACATTAATATTGTCATACAGTCATACAGCACATGTCAAACTGTTTCACATTCACTGTCATAGTTCCTGTCATGTTGTCAATTCACTAATGGTTATTTGTCTGTTGCCCTAATTTAGTGTTATATTGAGTGTTTGTATTGTGATTGGTCAACTTGTAATCATTGCTGTGTTTTAACTAATCTTGTGCTACACTTCCCATCCACTGTTCGTCTTGGGGCCACATAGTACGGTCGTAATAGATTGTTATTAAAATTATACGCTGTAGTTTTCTCTTGGCCTACTTCTTGTCTTGTTGTTCTTGCGGTCTCAAGCGGACAGTCAAATACAGTTACAGTCCTCTGAAGTCAACGTTAGGCTTTGGAAAGCAAAGCAATTATCTCATTAACATGGTCCGTCTTTGGAACCTGAATCAGTGGTAAGTTTTTTTTGTGCTTATTTGTTAGCACTCCTTGAGTAGTTATTTTAGTTTGTCTTTTAGCATACTAGACAAAAACAGAACGCCGTTTCTATTAGCCTGTATCTCAGATTAGATCAGGGATTGAAACAATCCTAGAGTTTTCTTTTGTGCATTGAAAGCACTTTAGAATAGAACGCAATTTTTTGATCAGTTTTCTTTGTGTTTTTTACAATTAAATTACGCATTAGAATATAACGCATTTTCAAGTTTCTTTTTACTTTCTGAATTAGTTTTTTGTTTATTTAGTAGACATCTTCTCTTTGAATATTCCTTTGTTTCCGATCGTTTGACTTTAATCGTGATATATATATCGGCCCTCTTGCTTATTGGCACGATTCTTCAATAATATTTACTCAACTTTTTAAATTATTTTTGCTAGCGTATTGTGTTGTTTTGCTCATTGGCTGCAGACTTTGATGCTTAAGAACATAATATAAGTCTATGCCGCATAGCTTAGTAAAGATATAGTATATTCTGTGTGGGATATCAATCTGATTTTCTCTGATCTTTTGACGACTTTGGCCTGATATCAGCATTTAGGTCTACAACCAGGCTAGATGCCCAAAACAATGCTTCTTTGTTCTGCTTTTGTGTTTATTTTATTTTGTTAGGTTCCAGTACGTGGTAATAATTTGGTCTGGCTTGGTTGGCACAGCATGAGCAAAAGTAAAGCAAAAGCAGAAATGTACTCGGTGAGTTCAAACGACTTTCTTCGGGAAGCAAACGAATTTGATCATGCGATCGCACAAGCCGCTAGGAATGTTTCCAAAGTAAATTCAGCAACAAGAAAATACATGATTACCAGGTTAGAGCGTTTGTTTTCAAGTTTAACTAATGCGACGTACTCTTTAGCCCACGAATCTCCTACCGATATTTCTGTAGAAATAAGTGAGCAATACATTCATAGGGAGGCACTATTTTATCAAACTATCGATTTATTACATTCAGTGACTCCTGAGTCACCAGGGTTAACAAGTTCTTTCGTAAATCAGGCTCGTCAATATTCTGATTCCGACGAGATGCGAAATAAATCTGCAGTTCCTAGAAATCCTAGCAATTTGCCTTCAGTAAGCAAACAAACACCGTCAAGTAGAAAAATTAAGCGACACCATGTCAACAAAGGCGGCGCTCCTTTAGATCAAACAAATGTGTTAACAACTAATACAAGCGAGTCAATTTTAGCATCAATTGCAGATGCGTTATCTGCAATGCAAATCAAGCTTCCCACGTTTTCTGGTATAGCCATTCAATATCAAGATTTTATTTCTTCCTTTAAAGCACAGGTTGATAGTAGGCATACGTTAAGTTCTGCAACAAAATTCCATCATTTAGTATCACATTTATCACAAAATGCCTTGTCATCCGTAAACTCATTGCCTCGTGATGATGAAGGGTATGCAACAGCTTTATCAACATTAGACAAATTGTATGGAAACTCACACAAAATTGCTAGAGCACATTTAGATTTACTTTGTATTGATGAGCCAGTGTCGTATAAATTTCCGCTAGAAGTAGAACGGCTTTATCATCAATTATTAGCTGCTTCTTCCACCTTCGATAGATTGAAATATAATAATGATGTAAATTCTACATCCACGCTTTTGAAAATTATAGATCGTCTGCCTGAACATGCTCAGTATCGTTGGCGAAAACTGAACAATTCACAAAAAACTTTGGCCACTTTTCATGATTTGGTTTTATTCATGGAAAAGGAGACAGATTTTGTCAATGATCCAGTATGGTCACGTTTAAGTCACAAAGCAACGGTACATCCTTCCAAAAATATTTCTTCAATAAATGTTACCACCAATCAAAATTCTTCAAGTAGTAATAACCCTTTTTGTGTATTTTGTGATCAAAATCATAAATCTCGAAACTGCCCAAATACTGGTTTATCGCAAGATGAAATAATCAAAACTTTAAAAGATAATCAGCTATGTTTTCGCTGCTTTTCCCCTGGTCATTTTAGCCAGCGATGTTTTTCACGAACAATATGTTCCATCTGCAATAGAAGGCATCATACGTTTTTACACAAAAATGCTCCAACCTTTGTTCAGACTGCACCTGCAGCAGTCACTAATACTATTCATACTTCGTTAGCAGACAGTGCAAAAGTACTATTACCTGTTGTTGTTTTAGATGTAATCGGACCAAATGGATCCACTCAAGTAAATGCATTGCTTGACACAGGAAGTCAATTTACATTAATAAATGCATGTATATGCCAAAAATTAGGAATTGAAGGACATGTTGACACGTTGAATTTCAATACTGTGTCCAATACCAAAACTGTTCAACAGTGTGAACGGGTTACAGTCCCAGTAAAATCTTTGACCAAAAATTGTTTTCGATTGACCAATGTTGCATCCGTGAAAGGATTATTTTTACCTTATATTTCCAACATTCCTCCTTCTATAAAATCCCTTCCCCATATCGCAGAGCATGTTTCTAATTTTGCTCAGGGACGCCTAGATATGCTGATTGGAGCCGATCACAGTGATCTCATCCTTCCAACAGAAACCATAAATGGAAGCTCTACTAAGGAGCCAATTGTCATAAAAACGCCTTTAGGGTGTTCTCTTTTAGGAGGGGAAAGTAGTTGCAAAAATTTAAGTTCTTCTGGTGGAATTAATGTGATTGCCAATAATTTAGAAACTCCAACCCTACAATCCTTTTGGAACGCGGGTGATCTGTCAGAGGAATATTTTGGTTTGGATAAGCCATACTCCCAAGATGATCTTTTTGCTATACAAAATTTGAAGAGCTCGTTAAAAGTTGTAGAAGGGCATTTTCAAGCCGATCTTTTATGGAAAAAAGATTTTACAGGGTTACAAAATAACGAAATAGTTGCCAAGAAACGTTTGTCTTCATTAGTTAGAAAATTTGAATTTGATCCTAAGTTCAAGGAAGATTACTGTAAGGTGATGCAAGGATATATCAATGATGGTTGTGCAGCTCTAGTTCAAGATCCGTCTTTAAGTTCTCGTTATACACATTATTTACCCCATTTTGCTGTTTTTCATCCACGTAAACCAGATAAGCTGAGAATAGTTTTTGACGCTGCATGTAAATTTCGACAACAATCATTAAATGACCATCTTTTGTCTGGTCCTGATTTGTTAAATTCACTTGTAGGATGTCTGTTGCGCTTCAGAGAAAATCGATTCTGTGTCCTCAGTGATATCAAAGGCATGTTTCATTGTATAAAAGTAACGCCAGAACACACAGACGCCTTTCGTTTTCTTTGGTTTTTAGATAATGATTTTTCAAAACCTGCAGTATTTAAAATGCTTGTTCATGTTTTTGGGGCAATTAGTTCCCCAACTGTTGCAAATGAAGCTTTGCGCAGTATTGCCAACTTTGTTGAGGATCCAAACATTAAAGCAGCCATAAGGGACAACTTTTATGTCGATGATTTCCTTTACTCATCTGATGATTTACTAATAATGAATGAGGTTGTGTCTAAATTGTATGTTTTATTGCAAAATTTTGGTTTTGTTTTGACCAAATGGATAACAAATGCACCATCTGTTTTAAAACATATTCCTGATGTTGATAAATCTGCCACCCAGGTCAAATTAGATTTAGGGGAAGATGCTTCTCAAAGAACTTTAGGTGTTGTCTGGGACATTAAACAAGATATCCTTCAATTTGAATTACCATCAAAGCTAGAAGTTACTGACACGAAACGAGGAATCCTTTCCTTAATTAGTTCTATGTTTTCCCCTGATGGATTTCTTTCACCAATATACTTAGTTCCCAAATTAATTATGCGTTCCCTGTGGGCATTGAAGATCGACTGGGACGAACCACTACCACCTGACCAAGCGTCAGAGTGGAAAGAATGGTTGGATGGCTTAGCATCCTTATCTAAAGTGTCTTACCCAAGATGTTTGAAAGGCCCTGATGTATTATCTTCACATAGCTCTGTTAGTATTCACACCTTCTGTGACGCAAGTCAAGACGGGATAGGTGTTGTTAGTTATGTAAGAGTTGATCGTAAATTAGAAAGGGGGGAGGGAAAAATTAATGTTGATTCTGGAGTATTTTGCAGGTTTCTTTTTGCTCGCTCACGCTGTGCTCCGATCAAGTCAGTAACCATCCCACGTCTGGAACTACATGCAGCTACATTAGCGGTAAGGACAATCAATCAAATCAAACCTGAATTGCGCATGAAAGTAGATAAGTTTCATTTCTGGAGTGACTCCATGACAACTCTTGCCTACATTAGAAATTCTAGCAGGCGCTTTCCTGTTTATGTAGCAAATAGAATAAGTGAAATTTCATCTAGCACTTTCCCTGATCAATGGCACCACTGTCCTGGAAAATTGAATCCAGCTGACATTGCTTCAAGGGGAATCATGCCCTTGGCATTTAAGGAGTCTATGTGGACTGAAGGTCCTGATTTTTTGAAATTGGATGAATCTTTATGGCCTTCTTTACCAAGTAAAACTATTGATAAGGCTGAAATTGAGCAATTGTCAAATGCTGTTACAAATATTGTTTCCATTGATTCTGATAACCCTATTGCGTCTTTGATTTGCAAAACACGCTCGTTTTTCAAATTAATATGCATTGTTGCAAGAGTTTTGATGTTCATCTCCAATTGCAAAAATTCTGTGAAAACAAACAATTTGTCAAATAATAGTTACAATTTAAGAAATCGAAATGTTAAAAATGTTGTTGTTTCAAATGTTAAAAATGTTGTTGTTTCAAATGTTAAAAATGTTGTTGTTTCAAATGTTGATGTTTTAACTGATAACTTATTGTTAGAAAGTAAGAGTGTTGTTGTGAAATGTGAACAGTTAAAGGCCTATCCGAAAGAAATCAGTGCACTTAAAAATAAATCAAAAATACCGGTAAATAGTAAAATTCTTTTATTAAATCCTTTTCTTGACGACCGAGGAATTATTCGTGTTGGAGGAAGATTGGAAAATTCGAATCTTCCTTATGATGTTAAACATCCTATTCTTATTCCGAAACAATCTTTTTTGGTAAATTCAATTGTTGAGGATGCACATTTATCTTTGAAGCATACCGGTGTTATGTGTATTGTGAATTTTATCAGGCAACATTTCTGGATACCTTCACTAACTTCTAAAGTAAAACAAAGAGCTCATGCATGTATCCCTTGCCAGAAACTACATGGACGTCGAATGGAACAATTCATGGCACCTTTACCTCATGACAGACTAATACAGACATTCCCCTTTGACGTAACGGGGGTAGACTACTTTGGGCCCTTTTATGTAAAAGTTTTAAGATCTACTGTTAAGTATTGGGGGTGTATTTTTACCTGCATGTCAATTCGAGCTGTCCATTTAGAAACCTCCTCCTCCCTAGACACAGATAGATTTATTTGTGTACTGAGAAGATTTTTAGCTAGGAGAGGAAAACCTAGTAAGATTATATCTGATAATGGGACCAATTTTGTAGGGGCTGAGACCGAACTTAAGGTGGCGATCTCCAATTGGGATCAAAACCGTGTTTCGCAGTTTCTTCTATCTTCAGGAATCACATGGAAATTCAATCCTGCCGGTGCTCCTCATCATGGTGGTGCGTGGGAAAGATTGATTCGATCTGTCAAACATTGCCTGAAAACTGTCCTTGGTAACCGATCATATGACCTGGAGACGCTTCAAACATTGCTCACAGAAGTAGAAGCTGTTCTAAATTGCCGCCCTTTGACTGTTCTATCAAATGATCCTTTGGACCTGGACCCTTTGACGCCAAATCATCTGCTGTTGTTACGGAATGGTGTGTCTCAACCCCCTGGTACGTTTGACGATTCAGATATGATTCTAAGAAAACGCTGGAGAAAATCGCAAGCCCTCGCTGACTCGTTCTGGACAAAATGGAGTCAAGAATATGTCACCCTTCTCCAAGCAAGACAGAAATGGAAAACCTCCAAACCAAATATCCAAGTTGGAGACTTGGTTCTAGTCATGGATGATAATTTGGTTCGTTCCCAATACCCAATGGGAGTTGTGATAGATGCGCCTGATGGGAAAGATGGTTTGGTACGCCAAGTTAAAATCAAAACTGCAACTGGTCAGCTAGTGCGTCCGCTGACGAAGATATGTCTCTTGGAGGGACAACCCTGTAAATAAAGACAGTAGCTTGTCGCAATATGTAACCCTGTTGGTTAAATTAATAATTAATTTCTAAGAAATAATTTTTTATAGTACGCTACATTGATAAAATAATTGTTACTTTTCAGTTTGTAAATTAGTTTAAATACGTTTAATATGAAAGACCAAGATATTTCATGGTGGGGAGTGTAGAAACTAATTTACCATATTTGTTGTCATGGTAACTTGTTAATTCACATTGTCTTTGTCATCACCATAGTAACATTAATATTGTCATACAGTCATACAGCACATGTCAAACTGTTTCACATTCACTGTCATAGTTCCTGTCATGTTGTCAATTCACTAATGGTTATTTGTCTGTTGCCCTAATTTAGTGTTATATTGAGTGTTTGTATTGTGATTGGTCAACTTGTAATCATTGCTGTGTTTTAACTAATCTTGTGCTACACTTCCCATCCACTGTTCGTCTTGGGGCCACATAGTACGGTCGTAATAGATTGTTATTAAAATTATACGCTGTAGTTTTCTCTTGGCCTACTTCTTGTCTTGTTGTTCTTGCGGTCTCAAGCGGACAGTCAAATACAGTTACAGTCCTCTGAAGTCAACGTTAGGCTTTGGAAAGCAAAGCAATTATCTCATTAACAGTTCCTGCGGGCTTCGTGCATCATTACGTTATTCTCTTATTTCATCAAGTTCGGTTCGTGTATTATTTTTCTAGAAAGATCTCTTAACAGGCCTATGTTCTATGTGATAACTATAAATGAAGAATAACTCATTCAATAATACAGCTTTGACAGAAGTAAAATACTGGAAAGGATAAATGCATAGCATAGTTTCATTATTTTTTTTCAATTGAGTGTGCAATCGTTACTGACATTCATCAATTTGTCATTAAATGTATTCTGTGATCCCCTAATTAAATATTGAACAAATGCAATGAATTTTTATATACATTATTTGAAATGATAAAATATAATAACATCACTTATATACATAATACTGTCTGTTTATATATCACTATATTTCTGTGTCTGTCCGCGACTTATGTACGTCTTACTGGCGAAATAATACGGATAATCCGTTGTCGGGAAATTATGCAAACATTTGTGTCGAGATAACCGTGTACAGTAACAAATTTGTTGTATGAAAAGTATGGGTCTATGACGTTGTTTTAAAATAATATACTTCATCTGATATTTTATTTGATATCATTGCATTAAAAAATTCAGAGATTTTGAAAAATTTCATAGGTCGATAATCTAGCGGGCAGCCAAATCGAATTCAAATTGAAATCTCCAGAACAAAAATATTTTGCTTTGAATTTAAAAGCTGCGTGTAAATTGTTTGAACAAGTGAAACATGAAATTGAATCAGTTTTATGATAATTAAAACAATACGAAATACTGAATTACATTGAATTACCAGTATAACTAGGCCAAACAAAATATTTTTTTGAAATCAAAGAAACGTAGACCTATTTCAGCAATACATATAGCGCGGCACAAACGCTATGAAAATTAAAGAGACTTTAGGTCTTAATTCAATTTATTAAATGAAACAAAATGCCGTTCATTACTTTTCTCAAAATCGAGATATAAAACATTTCACTTTTAAAAAGGCTATTTTGATATATAATTTGTGAGAACACTGAGCAAACAATCTGTTTTAAAATGAACAATCTATCGCGGGGCATAAAAACAAATTAACTTGCAAGAATTTTCAAAATGACGTTGGCGTTCGACTTATTCGAAAAATATTCAAAGTTCGAATAGATTATCTGTCTACAGTCTAAAATAACAGAGTTTAGAATCAATCAAGGCATTGCACAAAAGTATTTCCATAATTTATTATTTAATATAAAAATATGAATCATTTGGTTTTGAGCCGGCAGGCTTTTAATTTCAGATTTTGCTTCCATAAGTAACGAAGAAATTGTAGGCATCAATTAAAATTAAAATTTCATTTTGTTGACTTGCTATACGAATAAGACACAGTATGTTACTACAGTTTCGAGAATAAAAATAGCGGTGTCTTGTTATTATCGTTGATCAACATTTAATAAAGTTAAATTGAATTGAGCGTATGATTTGTGATAAATAATAATAATTATAATATTTTCAGCGTTCAAAAATTTTGCTTTGAATTTAAAAGCACAAAAACATAATTTAAAAACATTTTTAAATAGTTAATACAGTTTGGATGAGTGTAACAAACCTTGTGTTACAAAAATAAAAGGCGAAAAGGTTGCATGAAATAATCGATCATAGCAAACAATATTTATTAAAATACAACTTACCATTTTCCAAATGAGATCCAAATAAAAACTATACGAGCGGCATAATCTCCGAACAACATTTAAATACATAATAGCGGGTTCTCTGAGTTAATACACCAATCAATAATAAGTTAACAACCATATTTTATCGAAGGAGAATGTACGCCCGATAAGAATAAAATAAAGATTGTCTTTTATTCGAAATAATTCTGACAAAAATGATCATTTCATATCGTGATCAAATGCATGGTAAAGTAGATTCATTTTCTACATAGTAAATTATCCTTTTCGTCAGACATCATAACATGAGCATTTAAATATTACCATCGGCTGTGGTATTTATATCTTTGAAGCTGCACTAAACATTTCCACTCTATAAACCATCGCGTCCGTTTCAATAAATTCTGAATAAATATGCATATCACGAATCTGGCAAAATGAGTTGTTTTCGTTTTTCTATCAAAATAATTAATTTATTCATAATCATCTTTTCTTTCATTCGACATCTGTAATGTATTATAAATAGCGCGTAGAAATATTGACAACAAGATGTAACATAATATTAATATCGAATTAGTATAGCGATTTATTATAGAATTTTATTTCCTGTTAAAAGAATGTTGATGCTATTAGTCTGGAAAATTTGATAACAAGAAGCACTATGAGGTCAACTTTTCACATCTTTTGTTTACTTTTAAAATTTTATTTTCAACGAACTCTTAGTATTTTGATAGACTGCCATGAAAATCACAGGCCTACTTGCTGAGATTGCAAAGATCAAAAATATATAGGCTCATATACTATCATATCATAATATTTTCAGATTATATATATAGTTTGAAATCAATACACGCGCTGTCGCCTTGTTCAGTAATACGTTGTCGAAGCAGTAGGTTTGTTGATTAGTACAGTCAAAGCGCGTACAACAGTAAGTAAGGGGTTGGCTCATTGGTTAATGCTCTGGTATTACAATATCAGGGTCGTAAGTTCAAATCCGCCATTCGGCGGTTTTATCAACGATTTTTCTGATTTTTTTTAAATATGAAGCAGTAAATCATTTTTAATTAACAAAAGATATCGTTTGATCATGTTAATAACAGAAATTAGTGGACCATGTGTCTTGTCGAAGCTAAATTAATTTAATACTGAATATATTGCATGCAATGCCACGAGTTTGACCGGCCACACCTTGACGGCGTTTTTTTGTGAACACCACATTAATGTTGTATATATTGCAATAAAGATTTATGAATTCGAACCGAACGCGATCCGATCGTGTCGGGTCAGATTCGGGTTAATATTTTAGGTCTTCGGATAGGATCGGATTTGAAGTGATTTTTTATGGAAAGTTTCCGATTTCGAAATTTGACTGAGTATTTGTAATTTATAATAATTAATGTGTTCTGGCTTCCTTTCAACACATAAAATAAACTTTTTCTATGTAGACAAAGCTACGTTAAATTATACATTTCAATCGACTCAATTGATGTGAAATAAATTAAATTTTTATTAAAGGAATGATTAAGATGTATTGATTAATGCTACATCGTTTCAATGCATATTGTGTCTAATGTTCTCCTCCAGAGTTCATACTCCGTATTATACAGCGATAGAAAGCTTAGTCAATTGTTTAATTATAAGTGATCTGAAAGTTTTATCATAGAAGGTCCATTATGGACTACACTCATTGCTAGTCACTTATATCACTTATATACATAATACTGTCTGTTTATATATCACTATATTTCTGTGTCTGTCCGCGACTTATGTACGTCTTACTGGCGATATAATACGGATAATCCGTTGCCGGGAAATTATGCAAACATTTGTGTCGAGATAACCGTGTACAGTAACAAATTTGTTGTATGAAAAGTATGGGTCTATGACGTTGTTTTAAAATAATATACTTCATCTGATATTTTATTTGATATCCTTGCATTAAAAAATTCAGAGATTTTGAAAAATTTCATAGGTCGATAATCTAGCGGGCAGCCAAATCGAATTCAAATTGAAATCCCCAGAACAAAAATATTTTGCTTTGAATTTAAAAGCTGCGTGTAAATTGTTTGAACAAGTGAAACTTAAAACTGAATCAGATTTATGATAATTAAAACAATACGAAATACTGAGTTACATTGAATTACCAGTATAACTAGGCCAGACAAAATATGTTTTGAAATCAAAGAAACGTAGACCTATTTCATGTAGTGTTGATATCAGCAATACATATAGCGCGGCACAAACGCTATGAAATTAAAGAGACTTTAGGTCTTAATTTAATTTATTAATGAAACAAAATGCCGTTCATTACTTTTACCAAAATCGAGATACAAAACATTTCACTTTTAAAAAGGCTATTTTGATATATAATTTGTGAGAACACTGAGCAAACAATCTGTTTTGAAATGAATAATCTATTGCGGGGCATAAAAACAAATTAACTTGCAAGAATTTTCAAATTGACGTTGGCGTTCGACTAATTCGAAAAATATTCAAAGTTCGAATAGATTATCTGTCTACAGTATAAAATTATAAAGTTTAGAATTAATCAAGGCATTGCACAAAAGTATTTCTATAATTTATTATTTAATATAAAAATATGAATCATTTGGTTTTGAGCAGGCAGCCATTTATTTTCAGATTTTGCTTCCATAATTAACAAAGGAATTATAGGCATCGATTAAAATTAAAATTTCATTTTGTTGACTTGCTATACGAATAAGACACAGTATGTTACTACAGTTTCGAGAATAAAAATAGCGATGTCTTGTTATTATCTTTGATCAACATTTAATAAAGTTAATTTCAGGTATATCAAATTTAACAAAGTTAAATTGAATTGAGCGTATGATTTGTGATAAATAATAATAATTATAATATTTTCAGCGTTCAAAAATTTTGCTTTGAATTTAAAAGCACAAAAACATAATTCAAAAACATTTTTAAATAGTTAATACAGTTTGGATGAGTGTAACAAACCTTGTGTTACAAAATAAAAAGCGAAAAGGTTGCATGAAATAATCGATCATAGCAAACAATATTTATTAAAATACAACTTACCATTTTCCAAATGAGATCCAAATAAAAACTATACGAGCGGCATAATCTCCGAACAACATTTAAATACATAATAGCGGGTTCTCTGAGTTAATACACCAATCAATAATAAGTTAACAACCATATTTTATCGAAGGAGAATGTAAGCCCGATAAGAATAAAATAAAGATTGACGTCTTTTATTCGAAATAATTCTGACAAAAATGATCATTTCATATCGCGATCAAATGCAAGGTAAAGTAGATTCATTTTCTACATAGTAAATTATCCTTTTCATCAGACATCATAACATGAGCATTTAAATATTACCATCGGCTGTGGTATTTTATATCTTTGAAGCTGCACTAAACATTTCCACTCTATAAACCATCGCGTCCGTTTCAATAAATTCTGAATAAATATGCATATCACGAATCTGGCAAAATGAGTTGTTTTCGTTTTTCTATCAAAATAATTAATTTATTCATAATCGTCTTTTCTTTCATTCGACATCTGTAATGTATTATACATAGCGCGTAGAAATATTGACAACAAGATGTAACATGATATCAATATCAAATTAGTATAGCGATTTATTATAGAACTTTATTTCCTTTTAAAAGAATGTTGATGCTATTATTCTGGAAAATTTGATAACAAGAAGCACTATGAGGTCAATTTTTCACATCTTTTTTTTACTTACAAAATCTTATTCTCAACGAACTCTTAGTATTTTGATAGACTGCCATGAAAATCACAGTCCTACTTGCTGAGATTGCAAAGATTAAAAATATATAGGCTCATATACTATCATATCATAATATTTTCAGATTATATATATAATTTGATTTTCAATTACACGCGTGTGTGTCGGCCTTGTTCAATAATACGTTGTCGAAGCAGTAGGTTTGTTGATGACGTCAGTCAAAGCGTCTATAATAATAAGTAAGGCAGTGGCTCATTGGTTAATGCTCTGGCATCACAATATGAGGGTCGTCAGTTCAAATCCGCCATTCGGAAAATTTTTATCAACGATTTTTCTTATTTTTTTTAATATGAAGCAGTAAATCATTGTTAATTAACAAAAGATATCGTTTGATCATGTTAATAACAGAAATTAGTGGACCATGTGTCTTGTCGAAGCTAAATTAATTTAATATTGAATATATTACATGCGATGCCACGAGTTTGACCGGCCTCACCTTGACGGCGTTATTTTGTGAACACCACATTAGTGTTGTTTGTATTGCAATGAAGATTTATCAATCCGAACCGAACGCGATTTGATCGTATCGGGTCAGATTCGGGTTAATATTTTAGGTCTTCGGATCGTATCGGATTTGAAGTGATTTTTTATGGATAGTTTCATATTTCGAAATTTGACTGAATATTTGTAATTCATAATAATTAATGTGTTCTGGTTTCCTTTCAGCACATAAAATAAAGTTTTTCTATGTAGAGATAGCTACGTTAAATTATACATTTCAATCGACTCAATTGATGTGAAATAAATTAAATTTTTATTAAAGGAATGATTAAGATGTATTGATTAATGCTACATCGTTTCAATGCGTATTGTGTCTCATGTTCTCCTCCAGAGTTCATACTCCGTATTATACAGTGATAGTCAGCTTAGTCAATTGTTTAATTATAAGTGATCTGAAAGTTTTATCATAGAAGGTCCATTATGGACTACACTCATAGCTAGTAATAACATAATTGCATTATATTTTTCAATTGAGTGTGCAATCGTTACTGACATTCATCAATTTGTCATTATATATATTCTGTGACCCCCTAATTAAATATGGAACAAATGCGATGAATTTTTATATACATTATTTGAAATGATAAATATAATAACATAATTGCATTATATTTTTCTATTTACTGTGCCATCGTTACTGACATTCATCAACTTGTCATTAGATATATTCTGTGACCCCCTAATTAAATATGGAACAAATGCGATGAATTTTTATATACATTATTTGAAATGATAAATATAATAACATAATTGCATTATATTTTTCTATTTACTGTGCCATCGTTACTAACATTCATCAATTTGTCATTATATATATTCTGTGATCCCCTAATTAAATATTGAACAAATGCGATGAATTTTTATATACATTATTTGAAAGGATAAATGTAATAACATAATTGCATTATATTTTTCTATTTACTGTGCCATCGTTACTGACATTCATCAATTTGTCATTATATATATTCTGTGACCCCCTAATTAAATATGGAACAAATGCGATGAATTTTTATATACATTATTTGAAATGATAAATATAATAACATAATTGCATTATATTTTTCTATTGAGTGTGCAATCGTTACTGACATTCATCAACTTGTCATTAGATATATTCTGTGACCCCCTAATTAAATATTGAACAAATGCGATGAATTTTTATATACATTATTTGAAATGATAAATATAGTAACATAATTGCATTATATTTTTCTATTGAGTGTGCAATCGTTACTGATATTCATCAACTTGTCGTTATATATATTCTGTGACCCCCTAATTAAATATAGAACAAATGCGATGAATTTTTATATACATTATTTGAAAGGGTAAATATAATAACATAATTGCATTATATATTTCTATTGAGTGTGCAATCGTTACTGATATTCATCAATTTGTCATTAGATATATTCTGTGACCCCCTAATTAAATATTGAAACAATGCGATGAATTTTTATATACATTATTTGAAATGATAAATATAATAACATAATTGCATTATATTTTTCTATTGAGTGTGCAATCGTTATAGTACAGTCATTATAGAAATTGACCTCACACAAATTGCAACAGAAGCATTGTTCATCAATTATTCTAAGGTCAAATTTTATGCTTAACAACATATCCAAAATGTTCTGAAATCGGAGTAGGCGAAATTTGATTAATGGATTTTTCAGTAGAAACATGAAAGCGAGGCTGTCAAGTTTCTGTGCAATCATGTGATTCAAAAATTTGAAGAAATGCCATCAGACATAGTAAACCTGCATCATATAGCTAATATAATGTGCTTAAAATTTCTTTACTGTCAGTATGTATCAAATTACCAAACGAGGCTTGTACAAAGATACACAAATCGACATAGAAAAACCAGTAAACATATACACAGTCAGTAAAAAATGTTATTCATCATGTTTTAACATTCCACTAGCAATATAGATCACGTAAATACTTTATTTATCTTATTTAGAAGATACAACTAGATATATACATTATACACAATGAACAATTTCAGGCAAATACCTAGAGATGTTCATGGCCGCAATTATTTTCGACAGAAAATGACTACGGTTTGATGATAGGCCTGCAGAAAAACATCTGCAAAATATATCCATCAAAAATGTTAAATAAAATTAAACTAAAGAACTAATAACTTAATTACTTGTCGACAGGACATCAATGTAACTTCGTATAGCATAGACTGCAGCTACCCAGTCGTTCATGTTACTAATTTAGCCATGGATTGAAAATTGAACACAGGAGCTTCATTTAAGGGTTATGCCCAAAATGTTTACTATATCACACATCCATATACAATTAACCTGTTATAACAGTCATCTCTATACAGAGACCACCTGTCCAAATTGGTCACTCTTGCAATGTCTTGCAATAGTATTTCTATTGAATCAAAGATTGACGACCTTGACTGCAGTTGTTGTGATTTACTCTTTTTCTAGTCCTTGGTTCGTCTGAGCAGACAAAGGAAACTTGTATGTAGAAAGCATTTTGCTCCACTTTTAAAATTTGCAATATTCTCCAAACAATAGCTTTCCTTTTCATTAATAATCATCAACATATTTTTGTAACTTTGAATTCAAGTGACTGAAACTGTAGGGTTCACAATATGTGTTTTGCAGCTCTTCATAATATCTCTGCAAAAAAAGTTCAAGAGTTCATGAACAGTCCATGAACGTTAAATGGCTCCAAGTCTTCATGAACTGTTCGTGAACTGTCCATGAAGGTTCTTGAACTGTTTATAAATAGTTCATGAGCTGTTCATGAACTCCTGAACTGTTTTTTGCAGACGAGGTATCAAATCTGTTTTATAATAATCTGCCTTGGGAAAATAGCTAATAAATGTTAAATAGCATAAATTTCATGAACAATCAAATGTTAATGAACAGCTCATGAACTGTTTATGAATCATAAGCTTCTCGCAAACCTCATGAATTTTTATTTGACATTTGATTATTCACAAACTGTTCAGTAACATGAATATTCATGAAATGTTTTCATGGACAAATTATAAATCAATTCAGCAGTTCGCGAACTGCTTATATATTGTTCATGGAACTTAGGCCATTTAACATTTATGAACTATTTTCCCAAGGCAGATTATTATATAATAGATTTGATACCTCCTCTGCGAAAACCAGTTCAGGAGTTCATGAACAGCACATGAACTATTCATAACCAGTTAGTGAATCTTCACCGACAGTTCACGAACAGTTCATGAAAACTTGGGGTCATTTAACGTTCATGAGCTGTTCATGGACTGTTCATGAACTCTTGAACTTTTTTTGCAGTGATATTATGAAGAGCTGCAAAACACATATTGTGAACCTTACAGTTTCATTCATTTGAATTCACAGTTACAAAAATATGTTGATGATTATTAATGAAAGGAAGGTTATTGTTTGGAGAATTTTGCAAATTTTAAAAATGGAGCAATATGTTTTCTTCATACAAGTTTCCTTTGTCTCCTCAGACGAACCAAGAGCTAGAAAAAGAGTAAACCACGAAAACTGCAGTCAAGGTCGTCAATATTTGATTCAATAGAAATACTATTTCAAGGAATTGCAAGAGTGACCACTTTGGACAGGTGGTCGCTGTATAGAGATGACTGTTATAACAGGTTAATTGTATATGGATATATGATATAGTCAACATTTTGAGTATAACCCTTAAATGAAGCTCCTGTGTTCAATTTTCATTCCATGGCTAAATTATTAGTATAAATGACTCGGTAGCTGTAGTCTATGCTATACGAAGTTACATTGATGTCCTGTCGAGAAGTAATTAAGTTATTAGTTCTTTAGTTTAATTTTATTTAACATTTTTGATGGATATTTTTTGCTGCTGTTTTTCTGCAGGCCTATCATCAAACCATAATAGTCATTTTCTGTCGAAAATAATTGCGACCATGAACATCTCTAGGCATTTGCCTGAAATTGTTCATTGTGTATAATGTATATATCTAGTCGTATCTTCTAAATAAGATAAATAAAGTAATTACATGATCTATACTGCTAGTGGAATGTTAAAACATAATGAATAACATTTTTTACTGACTGTGTATATGTTTTTCTGTTTTTCTATGTCAGTTTGTGTATCTTCGTACATAGCCTCGTTTTGACAATTTGATACATAGTGGCAGTAAAGAAACTTTAAGCACATTGTATGAGCTATATGATACAGGGCTACTATGTCTGATGGTATTCCCTCAAACTAAATCACATGATTGCACTGAAACTTGACAGCCTCGCTTTCATACAACTGAAAATGCCATTAATCAGATTGCGAAATTAAGGTATTTTGCCTACTTCGATTTAGAACGTTTTGGATATGTTGTTAAGAATAAAATTTAACCTTCGAAATTGTTGAAAAATGCTTCTGTTGTAATTTGTGTGAGGTTAAGGATTATATTGGCTTGAAATGACTGTACTATAACTGATATTCATCAACTTGTCATTATATATATTCTGTGACCCCCTAATTAAATTTTAAAACAATGTGTATCTAACGTCCTCTTTGCCCAAATGATGCCAATATTTAAACTTTGATATTTCAAAGGTGGAATTGGGTGGAAAATTTGCATGTGCATGGACTTTGTTTATTTGGTTTGATTTGCTGAACGTAAGGGAACTTTTTATCACAAAGCTTGCAACCAATCAAGCAGAAACAGTCTCTGTTAGTCAAAACTACGTTTTTCCCACCAATGGTAGCATACATTTTATCCATAGCCTCTTTATCAAGTCTATTGTTACGGCCATTATTCTTTATTGATAATAGGACGATCCTCCTATGAAATAATAGACGCAAAATATCTTTTTAACATCACTGGGACATTATGATTGAAAATGACAATGTAAAATATTGAATTATTCAATATGGCTGTTGCTAGCATTTTTCTAGCAGCTATGCACTCTTGTTCAGATCTGCAAACATTACTCTTAACCAAACCAATCATTATTAATAGATCATTAAGATTTGAATTTGGATTTTATAATAATATACATACGTACATACCCGGAGGGGATGGAATCAAATTTCTGAATCATTGGTGCCATAGCAGCAAGGCGCATGCTTGGAAGAGAAAAGCGTTCTTGTTCAAAAACAGGATCATCTACAGATAAATGGAATAAAAACGACAACAATATTAATTATAATCATAACATTTCAGCAAGTGTCTGCGACCGTTGTATACAGGGTCCGACAAAAGGTTCAGCCTTCTGGAATCCTAGGGGCATTTAAACTTTTTCTTCTGAATTTTCTTGTTGAGGTTTGACCAGAAAATCATTAAAAACATCAATTTTCTTCTGAATTTTGTCTATCCTTCTGAGATCTAGGATCCCTAACTTGCGCGCAGACCTTACTTGAAACCTTTCTTCCTCGTTAGTAAGGTCTACGCATCCGAGCGAATTCTCTTGTTCTGAGAGGAAGTGTCAAAATTAAAAGCTATTATGATTTCAACCAATCGTTGTTGAGTACAACATATCTTGTACTGGTCAGTGATTGGTCGATGTTTTCAGCTATTGTTTAGCAAATATTTTTACATCAAACATTCAAAATTGTCTTCGAATCAACGTGTAAAGGATCGATGATAAACAATTTACGCAGTTTACGGAACGGGATTAACATATCAAATTTTGATTTTACAACAAAGATGTTATCATATTTTCGTTGGTTTACATAATTATCAAATACAAGAAAGGTTTTTCAAGCTTAATTTAATTTGGACTGCAGTGTTTACTGTTTACAGATATTTCAAAGAATTGACTCGAAAGTAAAAAGTAATGTGGACGGTGTCGCCCTACCGACGGCACCCGTACCACTCCTCTATTTCTAGAGGAGTGGCTCTTTTCGCTAAGAGCAATGATGTTAAACGCTCCTTAGATCTCAGCCGCGACACTGCAGATCAATTTCAACAGATTTCATGGCAGATAGGCCTTGATTGTCAATGCGCAACGATGCGCCGCAGCTACTCACAATGAATTCCTTCTGAACCATTCCATCCGCCATCCTTAGATGGTACTCATTTGATTTTTCAGATAAAGTCAAGGCTGAGTTGACCTGAGGGGGATTTGAACCACAGTCGATCAGATATGATACGATCTGAAGTTCGGTCGCTCTGCCAACTGAGCTAATCACCTTGAAAGCAACTGATTAATAAAACAGTAGGCCTAAATACTGACCTTTTATTGATGATTTCAGTCAAATATTCATTGCCGGTTAAAAATGAGTGAATACTCACGTCGAGAAACATTATTTAGAGACAGAAACTCCACAGTATCATCAATAATAACTTTGATTTGTCTTATTTAATAGCTTAACCTACTGAAACTCAACTGAATTTCTAACAAAACCAATTCTTGATGAATTATTTTCTGGTAATTTCACTGTAAGAAAATCGAAAAGTTCCATAAAAATGGAGCTGTGTATATAAAAATAAATAAATAGAAACCTTTTTTATATTAAAAAGTATATTTTCTTGTTTCTGGATGTGTTGTTTTCACACGAAGGGTCGACATTGCAAAGGTATGCGTTTCACGCAGTGTGTCCATCTTTTGGTCGTCTCAGCACTTCCTGTCAGAACAAGAGATTTCGGTCGGATGCGCAGACCTTAAGCCTGGTTTCCATATAGTAAATTTGCCTGCGTCTCTGCCTGGGACACCTGAGACTGCCTGCGACAGCCTGGGAAATTTCCGCCGGCAAAAGCAAATGTCCTAGGTATACTTGAAAATACTTTTTAAGTGAAGTATACAATTATAGTAACATCTAATACACCTTGATAGAAAATAAACTAGAAACAGATTATAAGTTAATTTATGGTAATTTCGATCGAATAGAATCTGATTGCGCATTTAGTTGCTGTTTCCGGGCTGACATTTCCTGAAATCTCCAAGCTGTCATATGGAATTTTTGTTTATCTTTTTTACGTTTGTTTTGCGTGACAATGTTTTTGAGTTTCTTGACAAGCACGCACAGTAGATAGATTTTCAGTATGGTTTGCCTTACGGGCTGGAGCTGTCATATAGGGAAAAACTCAGCTCGTCTAGCCAAAATCTTGGCAACCCCGGTCAACTGGGCTATTTTTCTCATACGAACATAGCTTGAGTTACACAAGCCACAATTATATTTATCATCTAACAAATGCCCAAAATCATCATGGTGAAAACAATGCATTGAAAGTATCATAGTAGGACAAGAGAAAAGCGAACAGAGCTCAAGCCCGCCTTACTAAGTACGGTAAATGTTTTATTTTCCATAATCATTGAGTGCCTGTGTTATATTTGCCATTTATAAAATTATGAATATATATAGTTTTCCCAACGTTGTTGGGAGGAAACAAGGTTGGACATAATTTTTTGTGTGATTTCTACCGAAGTTCGAAATTCTTCTTGAATACAGGATAGAGCTTATTCGGATGCAATATTTCTAAACATTTCCAAAGGAGAAAGAAGGAATGAATGATATATTTGTCGAATTGGAATTTGACAGGCAAATAAAGGGAAATCAATTACACTTACCTTCAGTCCAAATAAACTAAAAAAATTGTGCTAATGATACGCTATTAAACTAAATTTGAAAACAGCAGATGAGGTTGTGCTGTTGGTTAACGGTTGGTTAACGAATAAAATGATGAATTAACATGCTGTATTGCATTAGATTTAAGTTTCTGGTGATGTATTTTTTTTTTGTATTTGTATTTATCATTTTTCCACGAACCGGGTAAGTGTAGTGGATTGTTTTATGTCTATTGTCTTATCCATAATGTATTTCCTTTGTTAACTGTAAAGCTTCCGTTTGTAATCACGTATACCTTGTAAATGTAAATCACTGTCTGTAATGTAATCACCCTCTTCTCGTCTGCCCTTCGTGGCGACAACATCTACATTAGGAAAGCTGGTCCACCTCCATAGAGGCTCTGTTTATCAACGGTCATATTAACCCTCATTCATCCTCTCCCTGTTGGTGGCCAGCTACAACTATTACACAAATATATATATCTTATCAACGCCTATGTATGTGTGGTGGTATTAATCAATACATCGTACATTCCACCCGCTACATATTGGTGACTACCGACGTGATCTGAAAATCGCAGCCGAATATCACGCATCGTAAAACCTGGCTAGTACATGGTTATATCTGGAAAAATTTAGTTGTAATTCGCCCCTGGGTGAGTGTTATCACGAAAAAAAAAAAGAAGAAGAAAATAATTAAATGCACTCACGCCGTCACAAGCCAAGTTCTGGCAGGAACCACGAAAATTATTAGGGCTTAACCCGACAAGAAAATAAAGATTGCCAGGCTTGAGCACAAAGAATTGTAACAACAAAACAACATTACCAACATAGATACATAACACCATCAAAAACAGAAGATCAAAATATAGGCTATATACAATCATGACTTGCACAAAGGCCCCACCACAAAGAATTATTAAATATTTACAAGATTTTGTCGCTACAACCATACAACACATACTTAACCAACTATACAACATGAAAGAAAACAAACAATCTAACTCAATCAAAACATTATTATTAACTTATTTTAAATCATATTCTATTTTATTATACGTATTTTTATTCATTCATTCGTCCTGTATATATTATTTCATATCTTTCACTCACAGACGGGACTCCGTCTCCGTGGGGGGAAGTTATGTAGTGGATTGTTTTATGTCTATTGTCTTATCCATAATGTATTTCCTTTGTTAACTGTAAAGCTTCCGTTTGTAATCACGTATACCTTGTAAATGTAAATCACTGTCTGTAATGTAATCACCCTCTTCTCGTCTGCCCTTCGTGGCGACAACATCTACATTAGCAAAGCTGGTCCACCTTCATAGAGGCTCTGTTTATCAACGGTCATATTAACCCTCATTCATCCTCTCCCTGTTGGTGGCCAGCTACAACTATTACACAAATATATATATCTTATCAACGCCTATGTATGCGTGGTGGTATTAATCAATACATCGTACATTCCACCCGCTACATAAGCTTACAGCTTTTTTTCACCGGGGTGGTTGGTTAATTTGCTAGTATTTTGAAGCTTGTGTGCGTTTAATAGCCGGATGCCCTTCCTGACGCCAACCTATAGTGCTTCGGACAGGGATTGAACCCGAGACCCTGCGGGCCGTGGTCCAACACCCTAGCCACTACACCAAGGCTGCACTACGATTACATTAAAATTGTTATCGTATGAAAATAATTCATCCTTTCGTTGGTCCACAATTTCACTTCATATTTTGAAGACCATGTGCAAGTTAAACTTCAATCCCCGCAGCTCGAGAGTTTCCAAGTTACGCTTAAGAAGACAGTCATTGTAAATTTCAAAATGTATACCAGATAAATAGCAAAGACGTTTCGTAAACGCTTTTGATTCTTCTCAATTATAGTAATTAGTATATTTATGTCTTAAGGCGAGGAATCTGATTCGATTAAAGGTCTAACGTAGGTCTTGCAATCTTGTAACAATATATTATTTGTGGTGAAATTTTTAAATGGAAGAAATATTCTTGATTGGGCTTTGTGACCATAGTTGCACAGTGGCTTGGAAATTTCAAATTGGTAGTTAATAATTCCAATGTCATGGACTTTCTTTACCTCAGGGATTTCCTTGTCGAGTAGAGAATATTGGCAAGATTGAATGTTTTTATATCCAACCGAGAGAGAAAAGTATTTTTCAACAGCTACTCTGAGTTTTTAAGCTTCTGACCATTTGCAAAAGTCGCTTAATTTCTGTAGAAGTGGTTTGGTGTCACCATTTAATCTGCTTTGATAAATATTGGCATCATTTGCAAATATCAAGCTTGTTCCAAGCGACAATTATGCCCCTGAACTATGTAGATGGCGGGCTATACGCGCCCTATTGTTCCTTCCACCAAGCCCCCCCCCATTCCAAAATGCTTCTGATTGGCCAGTGCTAGTCTGGTATTTCTTCATAACTACCATAGTAAACAATAACAGCTGCTCGTGCAAAGATGTTAAATCAGACTGAGTTCTATATTTTTACTCGCATTCGTATGATAGAATTGCAGTATGCCTTAATAGTGACATCACAGCTAATGGAACAAATTCTAAGTATCTCCTCAACAAAGAAATGCGTTATAGTAAATCACCCGAAGCCTATTTTAGTCAATTATTCATCTCCATTTTAATAATTTGCTTTCATATATGTACACATACTTTCAACACGATGCTATTTTGCCTAATTCCTATACAAATTTTAATCAGACCTGTGGAATAAGGTTGCATGAGAATCAGATTTTTTAAATGAATGATGATATGATGAATAAACAATAATTAAAATCTTCTTACACCGACATACAACTCTTGTTATAAAATTTAAATTATCACGATTGACTTTACCTTTAATATCAAAATGAACCACATTTAATCCATATCCGCTTCCTATTCCGATTAATGTTTTGCTGTTTATAATAAAAGTAGACGGTTTCACAAAAATCCTGTTTGATCTAAACGAATGAGATTCAATTGAGATTGAAATTTCTACCATTCCTACATAAAAAAACAAACAAAAGGAAACTGATATGTTACACAGTCTATAAAATCTATTGAAGAATAGTCTACATTTTCTAGCTTACTCGCTGGAAATCTGTAAATTGGAACCTTAGTAAAACAGTGGTTCTGAATGGAAAAGTTTCCGATTTACAGAAAGTGCATGAGCACTGCTAGACTTGTGATGTGCTATGATTAATACATTCTGGCACGCCATAATCTCGCTGTGTTTATATTCTTTATCAAATATCATTTTCCGTCATGGATTATTGAACATATAAGCACGAGAGAAGTGTAGTGAGATAAAGGAAAGCCTGACTTAACACGAGTTCGTGAAAAAGAGCGATTGTTTTCGTTTATAGGTTTTCAAGTGTCTTATATCCCCACGAGTGTAAACAATCTGACAGTTTAAAACTTTCAGAAAATGCAAATTTGAGTTGCACTATCTCCGTGTTTATAATATTTCGCTTATACTGTGTTCGACAATAATGATTTTTTGTTTAAATCCAATAAAGATAAGTTATCCAGTAATATTATTTCTAAATTGGATATATTACTTACTTTGCTTTTCGCCATAAAATACCATGGATGATTGCATTAAGCCCACAATACTCCCTGGCAAGTTTGAACTCCCAAATATATGGCAAAACATAGAAGTTGAGTTATGAGCTGTTGTTCCAACAATCAAACACTCTACCATGAATAAACAGTTTTGAAAACATTCCATAGTTGACCTGACAACAACTTCTTTGACAACACGCTTGTAAGCCAACCTTACAGCAAGTTCGTTCGATGGGATGGGATGAAGAAAATATCCAGCTCCAGCTACAATCATTGGTGTAGTATTTGCCTTGATTAGTACAATAAATGTGCATAACTGTAGAAAAAACCACATTAAGAAAAACTTTGTCAAAGATTGGTATCTAAGTATTGCCATCTTGCTAAAAGTACAGCGTGGAATACCTTTCTTCATCTAGACAATGCTCGAGTGAATGGAATATAGATTTTTGATCTCATTTCTTTTACATGTGAAAAATTTAGCAGATGTTTTACTAGTTAAATGAATGCATAATTAAGATGCGCAAGGTAGTGAAGAAAACAGATCATTGGCATTCGCCAGAGCAGCGATGATTACCGGGGAACAAGGGATAACAACAGTCATGTCACCAGTGTTTCCCCGAGCTGGGAAAATAAGTTTGATAAATTTCTAAAGAGTTTGCTAGGATTTAGCGTACCTTTCCCCGACAGATGTACTGATTATTTCTAGTTCAGAATCTGTCAAAGATGCGTAAGCTCTGAATATAACTGTGATATTTTTACTAGTGATAACCAAACAGCTTGACTCTACCAGTAGATAGGTTTCACGTTTTCCAGCAACCAACCAATTTCAAAAATAATGTTCTGCTACCCTTTCTGGGAATGAGTCATCGAAAAAGATCCTGTGGTTTAACTAATTAATCTTGCGTACAAAACTAAACCCTTGCAAGATTGCGTGCATGGAGTCTATATAATATATAATTTTGATAAATAATAAGGTATCGTCCTTGTGAATTCCTCCTACAATTTTATTCAAAATAATGGTTATTTCTAGCTGCCGAACTGTTGATTCACGGCCACATACATATATTGGTATCAGGGAAAACGTCGTTCTTACGGAGAGGATTTTACTTGTTTTAAAACTAATGATTCTTATAACAAGTATATCTGTTAAGTTAAACTAGTCTATACTTAAATAATTCGAATCAGTCTTGATGACGATTAAATACCAGTAATAAGTTGAGATAAACCAAATCACGATAGCAATTGTATAATAAACAGTAATGTATGTATTGTAATAACAAAATATAGGAGCGAGATCAACTCCTTTAAACAAATAATTCAAATCTCACTGTCATTTCAGATTTTCATTCTCTATATCAAATCATAGAAGATTGGATACTAATATTTTAATCCAATTATTGACAAATAGCTAATATTGTCATAACATATCGTTCTTATTTCAAGACTGCTAGTATTATTTTCTTGATAAGAATTTTGATGCTATCTTAAAACAAGTAAATATTTCTCATTTTAAGAGAACTAGTACTTTTGTCTTACTCAGAATTCTGACTGTTCTTAAAAAATAAGCAAATTATACTCATTTCAAGAATACATTTTTTCCTTGTATAAAATATTTTAATTATTATATGAGAATGTTTTTATCAAATTCAATTTATTTGTATCAATATATCATTTGTTAAGTTTTAGAAATAGAAAGCGTGATACTGTATCCCACATTATCATCCATCGGATTTGTACAGACTTTCTGAGATTTTATTCGTATGTTTTCCAATGAATGTTGGCACTTGGAAGACGCTATATTTATATATATATACATTATGAATATGTGACTCGACGTTTATGAATTTTAGAATAAATGTTAATACTATCCTTTTATGAACAGGGTTCTCGGGAAGAAGACACTTGCAGTTCTTTATTTAGTTTGGGAATATGTTCGAAATGTGCTTCTCTTGGGCCGTACCTAATGTTTTGTCATAATCATTCATAATTATACATATTATTCATAATTGCACATATTATTATACTAACAATGATAATAAATTCAATTTGAAATTACGTTCCCATTATATGTCATTTATTTCTATTTTAAGATTATTTGAGAAGATTTTTTGTTTAATATGTGCCTTGCACAGCTCAGACAACTGCAAGGGTGTTTGACACATTCCCTGTGCGAAAGGCGTTATTCCTGTTACTTGCGACCCAATCTAGAGTATTGTAATCTTCTCACAATCGGCATGTCCAGATCCGAGGTAAAAATTTTGAGCAAATATAAAAAAAAAGTGATGTCATCATTGATGTATAAAAGAGAAAATTCGCAATTGCTTTCTGAAACGAAATGTATTTCCCTAATTGTCCGAAAAACTGTTAAGCTGCTCAACTTTGTCCATAAAGTATTGACTACAGATTTTATTCAATTGTCTCACTGAAAAGCTTATTTTCCCTTCAACAGAATAAATATACGGCTCTCTCAGACCTACGTCTCACTGCTCCAAAATGCAGACTAGAATCGACCTGGAGATCTGTTCCTTCAATCGGAGCTAGAATGTGGAGTTTTATCCCGAAACAGTTAAAGCACATACACTGCATCCAATTCAACACTGCAGTTCTGGATTTGGTTCTGAAATGGGAAAAAGAAGGCACACTAATGGACAAAATCTCAACTTAAATAAACGTTATATTTCTTTCTATCATTCCAAAACTTGTAATTGTACTTAATTTTCAATTTGGCTCTTAATGCCCTTTTTCATTTTAATTATCCTAATTACTATATAGAGTAGAAGTTAGTTTCAATTCACATGTAAGCTATTATAGTTTGATAAGTAGTTACTGTACTATTTGTGAATTATTTACACTCACCCATCGTAACAATGTAAACGAGAAGTATTTCTCATATTTAAAAACGATGTTAAATAAAATTGCACACACACACAAGAAACGTTGTTGTCTGTACATAGGCTATAATTTGTATCACCACGCCAGAAAGAGGATCACGCACGCGCAATGAGCAATTCACCTCACCATAAATTTCATAATCAAAACATGAATTGAAACTGCATGGAAATAGTAATTATACTGCATCGAGAGATGATTCTGCTTCGAAAATCAGTATTTGTGCAGTTTCACAAACGCAATTCCTCAGAATAACAATACCAGACGCTGGATTGGATGTTTAGTTCTAGTAAAAAGCTTTGCTATGTCTAATTCTAAGTTGGTTTTTACTGAAATTGAAATTGGTGTCTACTTCTATGCAGTCGGAGGGAGTGGCTGGAACGGCATTAGAGAGGTTTAGATTCAGTACAGGTACAGCTACGCTACGAGTACAGCTTTCTCGTTGCGCATCACTTCTGCGCATTGGTCGAAGCCCCCATGCTTTGAAACATGTAGGGGAGACCGGGTACACATCGGACGCTTTTTGGTTTCTTACTTGTAATTATGTTATTTTTCGCTCGAAACAAATAAATTGTATATCATTTAATAGCTATTGTGCCATGTTTAAAAGGGTAAATTGTTGGAAAATGATATATATTTGAGTGCCGAGTATTTAACCATTCTTTTACCCCTATTTGAGCTGTGTGACTTCGGCTAGACTGGGGTGACTCTGGACAGTGAATTTAAACTCTCAGCAATGCACGAAACAAATGTTTATTGACATCAATCCAAAGCTTTATCATTCATCTACTCAGGGAAATCGATGAAATTATTCATAAATTACAAACCATGCTAATATTTATAATTTCTTTAGCACGTCGAAATAGTCATCGAAAGCCGTATATTCAAGTGATAACTCAGCGGCCCCAAACGGAACAAAACATGCTCGTAAATCAACAAGAGTAAACCAAACACTTCGACATATATAAATTGAGACATATCTGTAATTAAATGCACTTCATACTTGATTTCTCATCCACAATTTGATATTATATTTAACTAGACCATCTTATTTCCACATATTTTAAGCCGACGGTCACGCATGCTCTGAAATGTTTACACAACATCACAGCTGGAGCGTGTCAAACTTGAATGGAATGAGAAGCGTGACACCCACTTAATTTGGGATTTACCATTGTTCAGTGTTGTAAATACTCGTTACTAAAGTAACGCGTTACTCGTTACTCGTTACTTTTGGAGTAATTTTAGGAGTAATTCGTGACTTTTTTGAGAAAAGTAATAAGTAATCTAATTGATTACTTTTTGAAGTAACGAGTATTATTTGAGAAAAAGTAATTGACGTTACTTTTCAAATTACTTTTATGATTACAAAATATTTGCTTTGTTGTCTTGTGATAATTTTCAAAGGCGTTGCTGTCACTAAGTTCCGCTTTTTATTGTTCATTCTGCGATGCAATCTCACATTATTTGCAACTTTCACGAGAGCTATTCAAACCAGGTGAATTGTGTGATATATGACCAATAAACCCTATCCCATAACCTATTCTTCTCTGATCTGACATTGTTCTGTTGATCAATAGATTCAAAATAGTTTTTCACTTTTTATTTGAGTGAGTTTCGAATATTGAAAAGATGATGTAAAATTTATGGCTATATGAATAGATTGATCCGACAAGAATAAACCATTTTAATAAATCAAATGAAACCATTTATTTGGCAACCTTATTAAAAAGTTTTCAACGTCAATTTATCTTCTGCTGCAGTCACCAGTATTAAATTAATATTATTGAATCGATCGTTCCCCTTCGTAAAAAACAAGATGGCAGCCATAATTGTCAAAACGAGGCATCTCATTATCGAGAGGGAGGCAATATCTTTTGTTTCACAAGTTAAAGTAATCATGAAGTAATTAGTAATTAATTACTTTTTTTGGGAAAGTAATTAGTAATTGTAATCAATTACTTTTTAGGCTGAAGTAATTAGTAATGTAATTAGTTACTTTTGAGGAAAAGTAATTTGTAATGTAATTTATTACTTTTCAAAAGTAATTCTCACATCACTGCCATTGTTTCACAGCTTGATATTTTACTTCTTCATCGCTTTGTTATGTTATGACGCTCTGACCGTAGTCACCCCGTTCATAAACATTGAAGAATATCATTTCTGCAGTTGAATTTTCAAAGCGCACAAGCATGAAACTTCAGTATGAGGCACACTACGTCACTGGCTTCAAAATGATACCAAATTCAACATGCTAGTTGCGTAGATTTTCTTCGTCGAACTTTTTCTTCGAGAACAAATAATACACAAAAGCGGGACAAAGTTTCAAACCATAATAACTTTTTTATTACTTGATGAAGTTATCTAAAATTTTGGCAATAGGTATGTTTTACCTTTGTATTTAACATACTAAGAGGTTTGATTTTTATTTAAACTAAAACCGTTCTGTCCGAAGTCACCCGCGTCCGAAGTGAACCCGGTCTCCCCTACTGACCTCCTCGTTTCGGAGCGCCTTTCGGCGCGAAACATGAACCACGGAGTGCATGTTTTGATTTCGTTGTTTTGCTTTAGCATTTTTGATTAAAATTTTATTGTCGCTATGAAATTAAAATGAAATTAACAAATTGTTAGAATTTTGTTTTTACCTGGAAAACAGAAACTGAGGTTTTATGTTATCGAATCCAAACGTCTTGGTTTGAAAGAACGAGTACAGGTGTAACCCAGTCTTCTTATTGACTAAAAATGAACTTGAACCGGTAATGGTACTAAATCTAAACTTCCCTATTATAAATTAACTCCTGCTGTTCAGCGATGTTCAACTACAAACGTCGTCACAAAACAGCATTTCTGCAAGTCCGATTTTCGTAAATAACAAAACTTTTCACAATCAAATTGACACTTATTATTTACAGAATAAAATGAGTTAATTCATAACCACGTTCAAATGATTAATACTAACTTAATACAACATACTATTTCTGGTCAATATGAAGTGATCTAAGTTGTCCAATGTTTTTGATGCAATTGTTTTTGACAAAGAAACTCGAAAATTGACATTGGTATTAAAAGGATGATGAGAATTAGTCTTTCGCAAAGAAATATTTTTGTAATCCATTGCCATGGCGCAACGAAAAAGATGATTTGTTTTTTCGATATTACCCATGACAAATTGGCTTTTACGACGGACATAAACACAATCCAAATGAATTTCAGTGTATTGAAATCAATTCTTTGTTGGCCGATGCTGCATGTAAAATAACATGTCCCGTCCTCCGTGAAAGGCAAATTAACAAGAAATCGTTTTTGTCAATACACGAGGGTGTCACAAAAGTTTTGATCTTCCGGGAACTGTGTTGCTTGATTGTAAACATTCTGGGATTAAATTTATAATGATTCATAGATTTGAAGGATTGATCTTTTGAAATTTGACTTACTTTGAAGCAAGTCGCAAGGATTTCAAAACATGAAAAATATGAATTTCAAAAATAATAAATTTTGAATAAGAAAATAATCATGATAAGATTGGAAACCTTCTGATTTTGTGCTGGCCTTCCGGGAACCAGGTTCCCAGGAACTCGCACTGTGTGACAGCCTGCAATACACTTTGTTCATTTTACTTCAAATATAATTACAAAAAGTCTGTATTGAATAAGAAAGTCTGAGGTCTTACAAAACTGAAACGAACATAAGCAAGATGATTTTATCGAAGAGGAATAACGTTTTACTATTCGGCTTGCGTGAGCTGCGTGAGAATACTTGAAAAAGAATGCATCAAAACTTATATTTATCAACCAATCATGTTCTGGTTCTAATTTTGGAGAACTCGCTAGCGATTGGCTGATGATCAAATGAAATTTCGATGTAGTTTATTACAGTTTGAAAATTTGCTTTAATTAGGTTCAAAGCCTTATTAGACATAGCCAGCCTGCGCACAGACCCAAATCTTTTTTTTATGATCAGTAGGGTCTGCGTAATATGGACAAAGCTTGCGCTGGTCGGAAGTTGGAGGGAGTGGCTGGAACGTCATTATACTTTAACTCCTGCTGTTCAGCGTTGTTCAACTACAGACGGCGTCACAAACAGCATTTCTGCAAGTCAAACAATAGACAAACAATAGATTTCTCACGTTTCAGCCACTCCCCCTAAGTCAGTCCAGTGCAAGCTTTCTTACGATATTACGCAGGCCCTACTAATCATAAAAAGAGATATGGGTCTGCGCGCAGGCTATATTAGACTATCACATCACATTTCCTAATTATACTTTGTAGGCCTACGATTTTGAGATTTAGGATTTAGTTATGATATTGTTCATGGTAACACGTCTTCTGGGTCTCAGTGATATATCTCTATGAAGTGTTGTGTTTAGGATGAGTCGAATGTATGATGTCATGTGGTATTTTAGGTATTGTGTATGTTGTTCACGTGATTGTATTGTTTGAGTGCATGTGATGCCGTGTGATGATTAGTGATGTATAGTGATTGATGCTTCGTAGTTAACTTTTCTCATGTATCCTACTGGTAACTGTAGCTCTAAAAACAAAATGTTCAGCTGGGCGGTTCCATCGAGTCTGACTAACACATCGGAAAATATTTTCGAATAGGGCATCAACATCCATGCAAAGTTTGATCAATTATTATTTCTTACAAATAAAGAGTGGCAAAAACATTCCCACAAAGTAAAAATATCCACAATAACTCAAAATATAAATAAACTACAGCAAGTTTAAGGTCCGTGTCTGACTGACACGGACGTTCGCCATTTTGCCAATTGGAGATGAACATTTGTAGATTTCTGCGAAGTGTTGGCATAAAGAAGAATAAAATCACTCTCATCATGTTCTTAAGATACTATACTTTAATAATATTATTCATTTTATTAAATACTTTCAAAATATATACAGCAATAAACAAATGTTTCTCGTGTCTGACTGACAAGATTTCGTGTCTGACTAACCTCTCCGAAGCAGTTTGTGTCTGCCTGACATAACTTGACATAAAACACAAGTAATACAGTTTTATTAAAACTTTTATATATTCCTTCCAAATCTATAATCATCAGGTAATGTAAATTGGTTGTTCTTTTTGTTCAAAATGTAGCACACATACAGATAATATTCTAAACATCAAGGCCAAGTGAACTGCCATTTCCATTTCGCATGCGATAAAACAGTCAACACGCATGACTAAATATTGACGACAGCGACCTCAAATTACCACGTGGTGTGAAGTGTCCAAAACAACGGGTGGGCGGTCACGTGGCTTCTTTGATTATATGATCATTACGGCATTAGCTTTGAGATGCCTACTGTTGCGCTTAGGTCGAAACTGTCAGTATGAATATTTTCTGTCAGTCAGACACACAGATTTAAAGGATGAAGTTGATGAAAAGAGCAATATTTCCCGCCAAATATGCAAATGAGCTATTTTCTACTTTGCATACGAAAGGATTTAGCGATCAAGTGTCACGCTGTGGAGTAAACAAAACATTTAGGACTTTTTCGTGTCTGACTGACAGCAGCCCGAAGTGATCGATACGTTTATACAATTTCAAGGTAAAATACACTCATTATTCTTTATTTTTACTACTAAATAATACAAAACAAGTGAATTCATATTGATTAATGTAATTTTTGTTAGAAAAGCATGAACAGAAAAACGCAAAATTTCAAGTTTTAGCTTGTTGTTGTTTTCATAAATTCACAAGCGGCCAACTCGACGCTCTCTCCAAAACATTAATTTTATCCACATCGAAGTCTATAATCTCAATCAAACATATATATAATGATGGTAAAAGTATCTATTTTAGAGAAAACAATTGATTTTTGTCTGAATTCCTTGCTTGATTTTTGACGCTTCTAAAATTTTTGGTTTCACTTCTGATGGAATCGCCCAGCTTCCAAAATATAACAATTAGGCCTAAGCCGTTCCAGGTCAATACCAGGTAGCAACATAAGGGCCATTTACACTGCAGCAAAATAGGCACGGTACTCGTCAATTAACACATCAAAGGTGTGAAGGTGTCAAGTGTTTTTGAGCACGGGCCAAGCAAAAACACTGTCTAAACGGCTTTTTCAGACATTGAAAAGCGGCACCGTGCCTACTATTTTGATCGTGCCGAGATCATTTCTCGAGGTAGTCTCAGCCCGCTCAAAAAGTGGGCACCGTGCCGTTTTGCAGTAATTATGACATCATCGTAGAAGTTGCGTCTCTTTACAGTGGAATTCTGAGGTTTTCTAATAAAATCAGTAACAGACTAAAGATTACCAAAGCTAGATAAGCACATTGAGCATATTTTGTTACGTATTTCTTTTGAAAATTAATAAAGTTTCTGTAGTATAAGGTTTAATTATGCAAATTGTAACTACGAGTGCGGAGCGTAAATTTAGATGTGTCTTTTGTCACAGAAATACTGATCTGGCGTGGTAGCATGTTCAGGAGGTGAAAGACTAACCCAAATGTATTTGAATTTTGCTCAATGGAGATAGGAATGTAACAATAATTTAAATATTATAATTGATGAAAAACATAGTGATTTTCAGTTCAACGGAATCCTTACAAGTTATTTAACATAATTGAATCTCAATTTATCGAATTTCACCTGTAAAACCATTAAATAATGAGAAACCTATAACTCAGTTTGTAAGTTTTCAATCTCGGCCCGCGTAAAAATAGGCACGGGCGATCTTGAAAACAGTTTTTAATAAGCTGTATAAACCCTGAAAAAAAACAGCACGGGCCGCATTCGTGTTAACACCTCCAGTGTTAATTGACGAGTACCGTGCCTTTTTTGCTGCAGTGTAAATGGCCCTATAGTGTACCTTTTAAAGTTAAACTATGTGTCCCTACATAAACGCTTTCAGCAACCATTTCATGAATGTATACAAAATAAATTGCAAATACTTTACAGTTAAACCTGTAATAACTGCCACCTCTATACCTCCGCTACGTGTCTACAGTGGTCACTCTAACAATATCGATTGAGTATTTTCTATTGAATAAGCCCTGTATATAAAGACCACCTACATTCAACGGTCCATTCTCTAGATCTTGTAGTTGGCTGTTATATACAGGTGTTACTGTACAGTATAATGGATTTGTGATTCATAAACATTATACCAGGTAGCGACATTGTGTACCTCTTAAAGTTGCACATTTGCGTCCCTGCATAAAAATTTTCAGCAATCATTTCATGAATGTATACAAATTAATTTGCAAATACTTTAGAGTCAAATATGTTATAACGGTCACCTCTGTTCATCCGCTACGTGTCTACAGTGGTCACTCTAGCAATGTCTGGTATAGTATTTTCTATTGAATCAGCCTTGTATATAAAGACCACCTACATATAACGGTCAATTGTCTAGATCTCATAGTTGGCTGTTATATACAGGTTTTACTGTACAGTATAATGGATTTGCGATTCATAAACATTCAATCATAAGATTGATCCCGATAGAATCACAATCGGCAGTAGGTCTATATATAATTAGCATCATTATCTTATATTTGTCATTATATCAATTTTTGATATTATATTAGTACATATTAACGGCTGATACAAATATTTTAAAAAATCTTCTTATGGTAACTATTGGATTATTCTGTAAGCTGTAACTCATGCATAAATAATTCAATGTTCTTCAGAATTCAGCAGTTATATAGCCTGCGACTACGTACCTGCCCCGTGGTTTGCTTCTAAAACCATAGGGTGGGTGTGTGAACTAATGTGGGATTTTCCGCCACTTGAACGTATCAGCTATATAGAATTGATAAATTATTCACACCCGGATTCACACACAATTATAAAACATCACATCTCTTCCTCAAACACGTCATAGTTATCAGCCGCCACAATGACAAAATGCTAATACGACATAATGCATAAATTACAGTATATCCCAAACTTTTTTATTGGGCTGAGAATAGTATGTTAGTTCACAAACATCACTGTTCAACAGATCATCGATTCTCAAGTTACAACTCCAAAAAAGATGAAACTGCAGAAAGCATGATGTTTTCTATATATTCCTTGATTTTCATATATTGCAAATTGACATGCCTGAAAAGTGATTTTCATGGCTCTACGAGACATTTTTCTCTGTACGATTTTGAAGTCATTCAAATTTGTTGGAATTATAACGCTCCGATCATTATAATCAATATAAATAGCCAATTGAATGATAAGCTTTTCTAGTCATCCATTCAACTATGTGTAATGTATATGATAAAATGCTTTCCCGTTTGGAAAATATCCGTTCTCTTTTCCTCTAATTTTATGTAATAACTTAGTAGGGCCCATTTCCTGATATTGGACAACTAAAAAAAATTTACCAAATTCTTTTCATGGCAATTCAAACAGGAAAATTTGTATATTTCCTCAAAACTATGATCTCAATTTACTATTTAATGATTATTTGGTAAATTTTGTAATCGGCCTATCTGTAAGGAACTATACATTTTAAGTGCCACATATGTAATTATGATGGAGGAGGAGGATTAGCTCAGATGGCAGAGCAACCGAACTTCAGACCGGTTCATATCTGATCGACTATGGTTCAAATCCTCCTAAGGTCAACTCAGCCTTGACTTCATCTGAAGCATCAAATGAGTACCATCTGAGGATGGCGGATGGAATGGTCCAGAGGGAATTGCATTGTGAGTAGCTGCGGCGCATCGTTGCGCATTGACAATCAAGACTCTGCCATGAAATCTGTTGAAATTGATCTGCAGTGTCGCAGCTGAGATCAACAAAGAGCGTTTAGAAAATCATTGCTCTCAGCGAAAAAAGTCACTCATCTAGAAATAGAGGAGTGGTACGGGTGCCTTCGGTAGGGCGACACCGTCTACATTACTTATTACTACATATGTAATTAAACTCTATTCCTCAATTTCAGACGCCTGGGAACGTATCAAAACAGGATTTTACCATCTGTTTTGTATTTTATTTGTAATTTTATTGTACTCCTTCATCATTCTGCAGGCTCACATGACAACGTCACAACACTCTCACGAGGAAAAACATGATAATCCTTTGTTAGATTTGGCAGTTGAAAAGTCCAAAATTGTAAGAAACAGAAATATTAAAGAACCAGGTGAGGATCAACAATTAGCAACGGTTGACTCTAGTAAAAGAATGAAAATTAAAATTAGTTTTTATTGTGTAGTATAATAGGTACTGGTTGGAAGACGACATAAGGTGTAGGAAGCTTCATAATAGATGTTTCAAGGATATAAACATTGTTATGATTTATATTAATTGTTATCAAGTTATTCTACTTCACTCTAAACAGATGTAAAATAAGCCAACATAGAAGAAAAGATAACGCATTGAAAGTTTCACTGTCTACTTGTGCCATCATTGTAATTTAATGTACATAGTCCCATCAAAGTTTTAAGTCTAATGATCACGAAAAATCAAAGCTGTCAAGCACAAAATGAAAGCAACATTACAATTTAGAGAAAAAAAAGTACTGTAGGTAATGATTGGCTTCAAAAAATGTTCACGTTCTACCATTTTGTCAAACTATTACTACTGTTTGCAAAATACAGGCTTTATTAGCCTCCTTTAAAACATAACGCATGGCTAGACAATCAAATGTCGTATGTATGCTACAATATTGAAACAAACAAATATAGGAATATTTGGTTAGGGTTTTAGGGTTAAAGAATAGGAATGAACAGAGGAAATAAAATGAATGAAAAAATCAGAGGATGAAAAATCCTTCAAACCAATGTTGCCGATAAAACTTTGATTCATAAGAGAGATTCTGCTATAATAATAATAATATATTCAATAATACTATTAATAAAATGGAGTTAAAGACTACACATTCATTTCTACGACTTTAAGTTTCACGCTTTATGCGATCATCATTAACCGTGAAACTTAAAGTCACAGAAATGAATGTGTAGTCTTTGACTCCATTTTATTATTAGTATTTACGCTCTGTCAATCACTGGCATTGAGCACTATTATCTGCTGATAGACAACTATATGTCATTATTATTATTACTATATTCAATAATAATAATAATAATAATGTTGTAATATTCAATATTCTACTTAATTTCAGACATGATCAATGGACTTCCAGTAATTAGAACATTATTGCGGAAGATGTATATGGAAGAGATTCTACAATTTTGTGTTAGTGAAAAGGTGAGAGAAGATAAGATTTGCAAACAAGTGCCCTTTATGGTGGACACAAACGCAATGTTTGTTGTTGATTTGTCAGTAGTGGATTGTCCTGACATTACAGCCGATGAAAGTGGTATCTACAGCAGACACTCATGCAAGTCCAACTGTTGTTGTGGAGGCAATGCAGCAAGGAGAAGATACAGATAAAATGAATTTCAAAACATTAAACGTTCACCCACAACACGCCAAGAGGAAAACATGTTTGTTGTTCGCATTCAATACAGCTGGCATTCTTCTAACGAGTATAGAAAAGTAATTTCGAAGGTGGAGAACAATGGACAATTATTGAGATTTGCTGTAATTCAGTAGACTATATGAGATGTTGATCTAACGGAGGCATTCAATAAAGCTAGTGGCAATAACAAAAGTAATGAAGGCTACATTAGAACAAAGCCAAGTGTACCGGAAAAGATAAGAAAAAGGCCAACAAGCTAGCGCAAAGCATGTCATCTTTGAAATAGATGGAGAAGTTGTGCGTGTTTCAGCAGTTCTGTCTCCGTCCTATGTTGCATGGGACAGACAACAAGTATACAACAAAAAATGAAAGCTAGATGGAAAGGTGAGATTGCGCAATACACAGAGAAAAATGCAATAGGCTTGACTAAACTACTTGCAATGCAGATCCAATGTTTGTTTACAAAAACAATAAAAATGCTCATCCAACAACATTGGCAGCAATCATGACTTCAGTCACAAAAGAAAAAGCAGACTACCTTTTCATGGCTTCAGTTGCATGGTAGAAAGTCATGCGCTTATGGGATGGATGGAGAATGCGGAATGGAGCTTGTGTTCGAGGAACTTTACCCTATATGCGAGGGAGGCATAACAACAAATATTCATTTCCGTTGTTTCGATCACATGAGAGAGGACTTCTTAAGGAAAGTTTCAAAGCTCAATATCAATGAGAAGGAAAAGCAGAAGATTATCGATGGAATTTTGGGGAAAGAAATTGATAGAGTGAGAGTCAAACGATTGGTAGACTGTGCAACAGAATCTGAATTTGATCAGGGGTACATAGAAAAAGAATAAAGTGGCCAGAACAGTTTAAAGCTTGGGTGATATTGAAGCAAGGAAGAACAAGATCATTAATAGACATTATTAAAAAATGCATGCTGAAACCAGTAAGAGCCCCTGCTGGATTGGGTAACCCTTCAGATAAATGGGCAAATCAACGGACAGAAGCACTGAGCAATGTGATTAAAATAGAAGCTCATCTCCAAATATGTGACCAAGCCGAAATACATGAGAGTCTGGAAAAAAACTAATTAAGCAGCAATGCAACGAATATATCAAGGCTATATTTTGTACTGGTGAATACCGCCTGAGTCATAGTTATGAAAAGTATGCACTAACTTCACTTGAATGGTACCAAAGAGCCAGTTACAGAAAGATGAATACATAAAAAAATACTCACTGTAAATGCCAGTACTGAATTTCAAAGTAGCTCCACTCCTAAAAAAGATGAAGTTTCTAAGTTATCAATATCCTTACAAGAATCGGAAATTGACAATGTCCCTCTTGGATTGCTGAACGATATTTGGGATAAAGCGGAAGAGATTCTCGAAAATATGATGTCATTCTATGCTCTTAATGGTGGCGCATATTGTGTTACAGAGTATGGAAGCAGCAACAATGTGACTGTTAAAGTGCCTATGAAATGAAAAAATGGGTTTTCAGATTTTTACAGATTATGAATCTGCATGTTCAACTTAGTACCATCGCGATATTTTTTTTTTGAAAATTCGATGCCTAAGGTATATTTTTGGCATCACAAAGGTGCTACATTTTGGATGATTTTGGGGACAGGTGCCTGGGCACTAATTTAGCGGCTGTGACGTCAAAAGTTGTACACGCGAATTTCACTGCAATCGCTCAAAACACAAACACATGCTCTTCTTTTGCTTGAAAAACAACGTCTATTTTGATCAAGCAGAACTTAATTCTGGTTTAGAATGTATTTTATCAAGCCATGAAGAGACATTATCCTTTCAACTTCAACACAGCCTTGACAAGGTGAAGTAATTGCTCTGGACATCCAAACTAGTTCTGAGAAACGCCATTACGAAGAGGATGAAGAAAAGTTATATGGTCGGTTTATTTTGAGCACTTGAAGGCAAGGTTGGAGGGAATAAAAGGTTTTAGTGATTGGTAAGTGGTTATAATGAATGATGTATAAACTCAGACAACATTAGGTAGCTTAGCTGATCATTTTCTGCATAATGTTAAGCCTGATAGTCTAGACCAACCTAAATATCCTTTTCGAAACCGAATTGCACGTGTAGTCTATTGAATATTTCACCTCTACATTCTACTTTTTTATGGATTTGTAGACTTATGTAAGATCAATTTATCACATTTCATTGTGAGTGAATTATGTGAAAATATTTCCTGGCAAGACCCTAGAGAATGCAGTCTTCCTGAGGTTTGAATTCTAAATAATGTTGATGTTTGATGGAAATCCTTCAAAACTTCAATATACTAACCAGCCAGCACACTTACTACAGTGCTACAATGAAAACAACTCTACCGTCTTGTAGACTGTAATTGAGATATCGTACCGGCAGACAACTTGTACAGAAGGAATGCCAACGAAACGTATATGTAGTAAAAAATTATCCAATAGACAATAAATATCAGTTGAAACATTCTCAAATATTCTCAAAGAAAATCAAATTACATTTATTGACAACTAACTATAAGGAATACACTGATGTCTTTACAACATATTTCTGGAGCATGCTTGCATTGATCTTTTACACAATTCTCAGAGATGCTGCATGTTTCTGCACGATGGATATGAAGGTCTCTCAAATGGGAAACATTTCGCAGGCGCTGCGCTGCCAGCATGCATTTATCATACTACATCCAGATGCACCAAGTTTCTGAATAGCTGAACACCTGGATACCTGGCTGCAACAATGAAAAACTGTAAACACTGTTAACAATCAATTGTCAGAAAATAATCTCTCCGTCCTTCGAATATAAAGTCTGACAGATGATTATGCCTTCTGGAATTCTAGAACGTTTTGAATTTTTTCAAAATTTTTGCCTAAAGAACATAAAAACATATTCACTCTAGCCATTTGGAAACTAGGATTGCAGTTGCAGGATTCCCAGTTCTGTTTGACCTTGCCAAAAATGAAATTATGTGCACTTGGTATCACTTGAATATAGACCAATGAATATTCTCCCTACTCTGAAGCAATATATATGAGGTAGTTTTGATGCTGATTTTTTAAATCATCTCACAATCTAAACACACATGCATGGTGATACATGTTATAGTAGATTCTGATCAAGTTTTAACGTTTGGTGACTTGTTGACTCAAGCAATTAACTAAAAATGATCGGCATTATTAGTAATATGGTTTTGATTGTTAGGTGTGTCTGTTAAATGTCATGTTAACTGATTTTCGTCATGTCAATTGATTTTGAGATAAATGACAGCGATACAAGAGACATGATTGGCAATATTTCGTTATCTTTTATAATAACATCGTCAAGCAAGAGAGACGAGAGTGATGATGAGAATTTGTAAATATGGGCAATCATGTCTCTTTTATCGCTGTCATTTATCTCAAACTTAATAAGTAAGAATTTATTAGTCAATTGATTTATAATTTAAAATGTAATTTATTTTTTAGTAGGCTTAGGTAATAAATCCTATTATATGAGTTATGACTTATACCCCTAGTCCCAAAGAGTGCCTGAATGTCATCCTCTCCTTATTCTAATAATCACATTTTCACTGTTAGTAATTGATTTAAAGTCTAACTTTTATGCAAAAAAAAACAATTTAGTCATCAATAAACTGGCAATTTATCTTTCAAAAAGTGCTACATAGATAGTCAAGATGCGTACATCCTTGACACCGTATCCCTTTTCCCATGTACGCAGCTGTACGCTTTTGGTATGACCCCCTCCCCCTCAACTGAGTACGTACTTTATGGATGGCTTGTCCCCTTATTAATAATTTGTTTGCTTTTGTTTGCATTTAGGATTGGGTCTACTATTGGCTCTCTTGCTGCACTGGTGGCATTTGATTGTTTCTTTAATAATGTTGTTCTTGTCTGGATTTAGATCATTCTGCTGCTACCATCGATCTATGTACTTTATTTATGTGAATTATATTTTATTATTATTTCAATCCTACTCATTGATTTAACTTCTTTGTTTTGTTGATTTTTCTCAAGATCAGATGTTATAGGCCCATGATAGAATTTCATGTAAATTTCATATTGCCTGGCAAGTAAATATGATAAGATTATAAATTATAATTTTAAAAATCGTTTACATGTAAGATCACAAAGTTATCAGGAAATAATATCCATGCCATCTGTCTGTAATTCTGTAGTATTACCAGCCTAATGCATGCACATATTACATTGTTGAGAACATATCTGACTAGACGGTGGTAGGCACTGACAGGGCACTGTCCCAAGGCTGTTTCATACATGTATCTCGCTATTTCTATTTTACATGATAAAAAGGCATGACTTGTAGGAAAAGTTCTTACTTTGAGACGTCCTCTATAAGCGAGTAAACTAAGGACTCAGATAACATTTTCAAATAAATATCTTGGAACCAGAAAACTAAGCGGACTGAAGATGAGCAGAGCTCAACTACGATGTTGGCACTTTGCGAAGGTACAAAATCACAACAAGATAATCCTACGAAGATTGTCCAAAATCATTTCAATTTCCGTGTTATTGAAGAAGTATGCATCTAGATAACTACCGAACCACTTCTGCTTGGACAATTTACCTTGGCTGGAGCACCTGATACGCAATACTTACACTATGTTTGCAAATATACACGAGACAAACAACACAATCACTCCCGTCATGACTGCTTCTTGTGTTGTGTTTCTGATATGTGTACAACTCTTGACGTCACGCGCCTCATTTGCATAATCTGACCGCGTAAAAAGTGTCCCCAAAAATTTTGTGGAAATGCCGACTTTAGGCATCAAAAAAGGTAGGTTATAACTAATTGTTTGCAATAATAATTATATCATCGGAATCAGCGTAAAAATCTCTACAGGAATATGTGAAAACCTCAAAACCCATTTTTTCATTTCATAGGCACTTTAAATATTTGAATGAAATTCCTACGAATATCATTTCAAAATATTACGCGAAGAATTCAACATATTTGTTTTTCATGTTTTTCATAACATGTTTGCAATATTAAAAATACACTAAAAGTTACATCTGAATATAGCAAATCCCAAAATTACATGGTATACATTTGATTTGATTTTATGAAAAAAATATTCAATCTGTCGCAGCTCGTCACCATTTTCAGAACATGTGTTCTAGCTGTTTGGCTGAACCGTGCAGGTATATGTCTATAACCAAACACGTGCGGGTATAGACCTATACCTGCACAGGCTATACCCGACATAACACGAAAACCCATATACTTTTAATGGCTGCAATGGAATGCTGTGGGTTGTCCTGACATAACTGCAAAACACATGGTACAAATCCGCCAAATCATGACTCGCTTTTTTTCAAGTGATTATTAAATATCCTCACACCAGCCAACTTTGTGCCAATCAGATAAAATTGTTTGGATGCTTGTGTTCAAGATCCAGATTTGATCAAGATATATTGTAATTATTAATTACCTGAACTTTCGAGTGCATTCAGCTTCCCTGATATAATCTACTTCCCATGCCAGTTCTCTTCTAGCTACGTCAACCGCATTTTCAATGAACATACCTTAAAATTAAACAATAAAAATTGTTTCTGGTTCTTTAAATTCAATAACACACCTTATGAAGCTAAAAAACTTTGCATAGTATTACTCTAAATATCAACAAGGATTCTAAAATATCAGAGGTTTTCTGCGATCTGATTGATCGAAAGAGCGTGCATGAAATTATCACACCCTGGGGTGTGGTTTCTGGTTCTTTAAATTCAATAATACACCTTATGAACCTATTAAAAAACTTTGCATAGTATTACTCTAAACATCAATAAGAATTCTAATATATCAGAGGTTTTCTGCGATCTGATTGGTCGAAAGAGCGTGCATGAAATTATCACACCCTGGGGTGTGGTTTCTGGTTCTTTAAATTCAATAATACACCTTATGAAGCTATTAAAAAACTTTGCATAGTATTACTCTAAATATCAATAAGGATTCTAAAATATCAGAGGTTTTCTGCAATCTGATTGGTCGAAAGAGCGTGCATGAAATTATCACACCCCGCAGTGTGGTTTCTGGTTCTTTAAATTCAATAATACACCTTATGAACCTATTAAAAACTTTGCATAGTATTACTCTAAATATCAATAAGGATTCTAATATATCAGAGGTTTTCTGCGATCTGATTGGTCGAAAGAGCGTGCATGAAATTATCACACCCTGGGGTGTGGTTTCTGGTTCTTTAAATTCAATAATACACCTTATGAACCTATTAAAAACTTTGCATAGTATTACTCTAAATATCAATAAGGATTCTAATATATCAGAGGTTTTCTGCGATCTGATTGGTCGAAAGAGCGTGCATGAAATTATCACACCCTGGGGTGTGGTTTCTGGTTCTTTAAATTCAATAATACACCTTATGAAGCTATTAAAAAACTTTGCATAGTATTACTCTAAATATCAATAAGGATTCTAAAATATCAGAGGTTTTCTGCAATCTGATTGGTCGTAAGAGTGTGCATGAAATTATCACACCCCAAGGTGTGGGTACTTTTTGTGGTAAATATCATTTCAATGTACAACCAACTACATACCTTCTGGAATAAGATTTGATATCTTTATAATTGACATTAGACTGTCAATGTCACTATCAATACTTTCTGCGACACCAGGATATCCAATCATCCTAGAAGTCTTGGCAGTTCATGATGTTGTAGATTTAAAAGAACAGTGGAAATTTGAGGAGATATGGCACATCAAAAAATTACTTTCATATTTTTTTCATTAAAGATATAAAAAAGTGGGTCTTCTAAAATGTGAAGCATGCTCTATTGAATTCCAGTTAGTGGAATAACTCGCATACCACAAGATATTGCATTTTTGCATATGGAGCGATATTCATACCACCCAAACGGTCCAAATGGGAAACAATTGCCACTTCTTCCAACAAGACAAAAAGAGTATTGTAGGTTTTATTGCCTCTAAAGGGAGTGCATACTACAGCGTCACCCTTTCTTTCAAATAAAAATGTAAGATGCTGTCAAACGCAACCTAACGCCTGGACATCTAGCGAAAGAGCTACAAGTCAGCATAAATAATTATCATTTTTTGCAATTTTACAGGTCTCAATTTGCAGCGAACATTTTTCGCAGTCGATATTGTCAGCAGGTGATACTGTTCTTGATGGACCCTCGCAACAACAACAGCAACAACAGCAGCAGAAGCAACAACAACAACAGCAGCAACCAATTGCAGCACAACATCATGATGATGATGACAGTGACGCTGATCAGATCCACTGAACTTTAGTTGCTAATGACACCCAACCGAACATGACCTCTGCTACACAGCATTTTTATCAACAAGGTATCAAATAATGATTAAAATATAAAACGGTGTAAAATAATGTAGACGGTGTCGCCCTACCGAAGACACCCGTACCACTCCTCTATTTCTAGATAAGTGGCTTTTTTCGCTGAGGGCAATGATTTTAAACGCTCTCTGTTGATCTTAGCCGCGACACTGCAGATCAATTTCAACAGATTTCATGGCAGATAGGTCTTGATTGTCAATGCGCAACGATGCGCCGCAGCTATTCAAAATGCAATTACCTCTGGACCATTCCATCCGCCATCCTCAGATGCTACTCATTTGATCTTTCAGATAAAGTCAAGGTTGAGTTGAATTTAGGGGGATTTGATTCACAGTCGATGAGTTATGATCCGATCTGAAGTTCGGTTACTCTGCCATCTGAGCTAATCCTCCTACCAAACAATGATTAATACAATCCTACTATGCCATATGATAGCACTGAAATATGGGCTAATCTATGTTTATGTTTTTATTTCCCACAGAATCCTCAACTGTTTCGACCTCAGGTCATTACATCTTAAATTCAACCTTACAGTGTCACATTCCATTTAACGGGTTTTATAAACAACCCAATCATATCGCACAAATTATGCAACACCTAAGTTCAACAGTACAAAAGAAATCAGTACCACTATTGTTCCCTGAAGCAATGATTGCACCTCGCATCTTTCATAAGCAGGTAATGTATTTCATTACCACAGATCTCAATATGCTATGATTGCACTGTTTTCTAAGAATATATCAACATTTCCATTTTATCGACCTTGTTTAAACTTAACTGAAGATATGTTTAATTACAGGTCAATGAATCAACAGTTGGTGCTCTTCCATCCGTAATGTACAATTCTTATTACTCTAGTGGCAAATCATTGGCGTCAATTGAAGACCATCTGTCACTTCGCCTCAATAATCTGGCCCTACTAACTAGTGCTGATCAGCAATATCAAAGCTGGGCATTCTCTGTCCTTACAAACAGAGAATTGAACAACACCACTGCAACTGCTACTATAAAAAGAGGTTTGCAGTTAAACAACTTTACTAACTTTGTATTAATATAAATTAATCTATCATATGCACACTTTGTCCTTCTCATTGCTGTCAATCTGAAAGGCCATCTCGTTTGTATGAAAGGTCTATTAGTAACCTATATTCTACCTTCATCCCCTTTCTGGGTGACATCACCAACACATCATTGCAATACAGACACCATCAGCTATGTTGTTGTCAAATTTCTACAGGTATGGAGATTTTAAGTAAAACAAATGGAGTTACGCCAGAAGCACAAGCAACAAGTCGCCTTCCTTTCGAAGAACTGGACAGTAAAAAACAAGCCCGTCGCCTTTGTGCCCAACAAAAAGAAGAAGGTGGCTGGGCCTATTTCTGTACTGACACAGCCAATGATATGGAAACTTATGGTTTAAAACCTATTCGTCAAGCCATTTTCAGACACAACATGTAAGTTTTACATCTCCATTTTAAATTTATCATGTTTACAACAATTGCAGCACAACTTATGCAAGCTTCATTTATTATCACAGTGACAAAACACCAGAAGAAATAAAAGAAATCACAAAGTCTTTTAATAATTTGTTGCCGAGGGCCTGGGAAAGAGTCAGCTATTGGCATTGGAAATGGCGGATATTTAGTGAAGAAAAAGTGTTTGGAAAAGTAATTGGTAAGATATTTCACTGTCGACCTTCATTCACTATATCTCTCGACCAAGAGTTTTGACATTGCAATTTTATAAAAATTCACAGGATCATTCTGGAGATATGAGTTCCTATCGCATGCGTACAAAGTGGGAAACCACATATTCACGGTGGAGTAACAACAGAAGAAGAACCCTTCCATGTAACTCACGAACGAATCGTTTGTAGAGCCTTTGACATTGGAGGATTTGAAACAGAATTCCTGAAAGACTTGCGTCTGGTTGACAGTGAAAGTGAAGTGCATGAAGCAATAAATCTTGCACAAATCCTTCAAGTCCATGATTGCGATAAAGGTATTTCACAAATAACAAACAATGAATTGTAAGCAGTTCATATCATTATGTACTATAAAATTTTCATTACCAATCTTTAATTTCCAGCAAACAGCAGATCCATGAAGCTGATTGACGATGAAGGAAATAAAACATGCATAGTTATGAAGCATCCAGCGTCCAACAGCTATGACAAACGAGTCCGCCCACACAAATATTGAGAAGAAATTTTAAAGATATTTTTACGCTTGGGCTTTGCAGTAGAATCGCCGTCTGGAGAAATTGAGCCAATTGACCATTTCTTGGAAATAAAATTTCTTTATCCTGCTTTTTATGGTGAGACTTTCAGTCCGCTGGACCACAACAAGATAGGAACTCACAGGCAAGAATATTAAACTCATTTATTGTATAATTTTCCTGCCTGACAAAATTTTCCACTGTTAAATTATGTCTTTTTTTCCTTTATGCAGGTATTTTGCTGAGAAACAGCACACGTCACTCCAGCGAGAAATATGTTTCACATAAGTGCTGTGGTACCTATTAGACCTAGATTTCGTACAGTCAACAGTGGATTTTGTTCATGTTTCCATTTTACCGAGAGATCGTCGTAGCTACTTGAAGCGCTACAGCAACAACACACCCGAAGCAATGGCAGATGCAGATGGAAACCTGAAATGCTATATCTAAGAGAACGCTTTTACCCGCATGACGTAGGCACAGTGATGGTCAGGTCAGTACAGTACTTACCAACTTTCTTTGTGCATTAATTTTTATTGCACTCTTTCTTTACCACAAGTGCATTGCTTCTATCATTTTAGATCAAAATTATGAATGACCACCTGAAAAGTAACTTTTGCATGGATGCAACTACAGCATTTCCAGTTAGACCACCTGAGTTGAGGTTGATTGATAGCCTGGAAGCATACTATAAGTGCTTTCCAAATCCAAGTTATCAACATATCCCGACATTGGATTCCTAAATTCAACTCCTTGGATGGACATCTACTGCAACAAAGTGAGTTTACAATCATATCAATCACATTTGAATGAAATCAAAATAGATTGCTAACCAATAGTTAAAGTGAAAAAATTCATCACAGATGATGTTGATACTAATGGAGAGGGTAAGGTCATTATACAAGCAGCGTTCATTCAACCATTTACTTACATATTACTAATAATACATTTTCAATCCACCACATGTAGGAAGAACAGAACTGATGACTCTAGTTACTTTGCTCCTAGAAGAAAAAAACGAAAACGGATTTGATGAAAGTCAGTGGGCGCCATTGTTTGAGAGATATGTTGACACTACGACAGATAGAAAAACTATGGTAGTATTCTCAGCAATAACACCAGAGGATTTACCATCTTTCGTCAACCAACTCGTTATGACATTGGGTCGTTTTGACAACCAGTGTGACTCGCTTTACACTGCACGAAACATGACAGAGGTATGAAATTACATTTGCATTAAGTAATGAATCATGATGTAAACAGATTATTAATGGTTCATGCTTTCCTTCATAGGTATTCTATCGATGTGGCTTACTGCCAGATGATATGCTGGTAACCCAAAACGATCTTGATGTCCTCCTCAAGAAATATGTACTAACTGACTTGGACTTTCATCCATTGAAAACTAAAGATTTTCAAAAATTCATTTCCATTGCTGATCAACGTATGTTAAAATCAAAATAACTTACAATAAAAAAATCATATACTACATTGAACAGCTAATATTTTTTATTACTAGAACTGAGATTTAATTTCCTTGATGGAGACGTTGAATTGCCTGCTCCACTAGTTAACAGTGATGAAATTGATGAACAGATTTTAAAAGAGATAAAAGAGATGGAAAACAACCGACTAACTGATTTGGTAATTCACCTACAAACAGAAAACTTATCAAACCTTCCACCACTGCAGACTTTATTGCTACGACAACCAATGCCTTATCAACCAACTGCAGGATCGCATCCACATCAAAGTTTTCAATCGAAATTTGAGCAAGAGGACGCCTCGCAAAGGTAACATATTATTTAAACTTTGCTTACTTCAAATTAAACATTTTCTAACATAATAATTACACTAACATGCCAATTGCAGGTCTGTCAAATTTGTTGATGATTTTCTTTCCAACAACTACTGCATGAAATCTCAAAGTGGCCATGTTTCTGTTGGGCCTCCCGGCAGCGGCAAAACAAGGTTATTGTTAACGACATTGGCTCATGCCTTAAGTAAAGACATAAAATGTATGCTGACATCGTCAACGGCAGGTTACGCACGAATTCTTGGTGGCGAACATGCTCATTTTTTATTTAGCATACCGGTACCTCAAACAGCTATACATTCTGTCCCATCAATGACACAACAAACTTACCATCGACTAATAACTAACCCGGTGAAGTATCATTGCTTGAAGAATATTAACGTGCTCTTTGTTGAAGAGCTGGGGATGTTTTCCACAGAACTTTTGACAGTGATGGATACTGTGCTGAAAATGGTGAGGCAAAATTTACAACCATTTGGTGGTGTTTACATTGTTGGTAGTGGAGATAAACATACTATTCCTCGATATGCCATCTAAAAGAGTCAGCAATTAACAGTTCAATCTTTAAACACTACTTTCTCATTGTTTTTCGTGTAGGGCAGGCCCGGATAGAGGGGGGTCTCGTATGTCAATTGACAAACGTTCCTTTTCTCTCAATGACGTAATCATGACGTAATCTGGTTTTCTGCATAATCATGTCTATAAAGTAGGGCCTTTTAATTGAATGGTCATTGCAAACGTCATCGCTCCCTATACTTATTCAATTGATCAAATGATCTCAGTCCGCTGTGATTGGGTAACGATCAGAGACTTTAACAATTGACCTACTTTGATAACAATTGACATGATTTCTGTTTGGCACCTGATTGGTTAAAGATTGAAATTTTGATTCTCTTCGATAACAATTGACAAACTTTGTAACAATCGTGACATAGAAAATGTCAAACTGCAGATTGAGGCAAGTATTTGATTGGCAGAAACTCAAGCCTGTCCTTGCTTTACGCAATATGATTGGTTCTTAAACAATTGACAAACTACTTCAATCTTGGACATATTTGACAGAGAGATAATCTGAACAAGTGCACATGATCGTTAAAGAAATTCAAAAACAACGAGCGGTAAACTTACTTGTTTTGACACACGGTCATTTTGTTGGCGTGCAGTCAGGAGCCATGACTGCTGTTTTGAACACTTACTCACTTAGTATACAGTATATTCGAACATTTAAGCTATTATCTGAGCTTTGATACGTGGTGGAGGATTATCATAGAAGGACATCAGACGGCGAACGTTATTTTATCTGCAGTTTTGGTCAAATCGTAAAATCGATTCAAGTTGTCATTTTCCCATATATATGTCCTCGAGAATATGGAATTACCAATGCGACTGTTAACTTTGTGAAACAAAAATAATTGGTATCTCGCTATTCATTTACATTATTGGTTTGCTTTACAAGTTTATCGCAGCTCAATGAATTGTTTACTAAGCTACACATTTTTTCTCTGGATGCCTAATTATGAACTGATATCCAGTTATAGCAAACTCAAAACTGGGTAATCATTAATTAAGAAAGAGATGTTGGCTTCTTTCCTAGAATATGAGCCTACTGTATCAATACGAGATGAATATGATCACTGCTCAAATGATCTCATGTACGTTTGTTTTGATTTTGATTTATTGGATTGTGGAGAACCGTAGAACTGATTCCAGCGGCGATTAGCTACGATTAGTAGTCAAAGATCAGAAGGAACATCAGTGCTGTTTGTTGATGATTAATTTAACAAGCTAAATATACTATTTAATTTATATTTTATCATTATGCTTTTAAATTTGATTGAACAACGTACATAACATATATTTACACTTTCGCCAAGATAGATTTCAGTTTGCACGCAGGCTAATATTGCCTTGATTTGGTAATTCAATGTAACGGTATCAAATTTAGAAATAGAAACAATAAAATATTCCCTTTTTATTAAACAAAATAAATGATGAGGGGAGTTGCTGGTGCCGGGGGACTGTTAAATAACTACTTATTTCCTCTTCCAGGGCCATTGCAGTAGGGGGGTTTCGTCCCCTAATATGGGCGTGGCGATTTGATTACGTCATTTTGACAGGGGTATTCAAAATCCTGTATCCGGGCCTGGTGTAGGGTCACAATGTTTGGCTTGGATTTCACTTGTTTTTAAATTTTGCTATTCTGCCTCCAACAGCAGGTAATCAAGTTAATAGTAACAAATTACCCAATCTTTTTATTTCAAAAACAAATATGCATACCAGCACTGGCATTTTTCTTCAATTCAACATTTACATTTCTGCAGGTACGAATTGTACAAGATCAGTCTCTGCAGACTATAAATAATATGCTCAGGTCTCACCTGAATTCTACAGAATGCCAAGAATTGGTGACTATCATTTTAAATAAATGCACCTTTGTATCGACATGGAATGATGTCCCCCTGAGATTTTAAGAATAGTACCTACCAAAAAGTCAGAAAGTGACATCACAGCACAGTTAATGCTCAAAGCCAAACAAAGTAACTTGGGGATGACGGTGAAAGCAATAAATGAGATTGAAGTTTCACCATTCAACTGGCAATCCACTTATCGTCAAGACATTGTGTCATCCATTGACTATGACTGTCAAAAGCCAAATGAGTTATTTATTTATGTTGGGCAACACCTGCGTTTAACCTACAACAAAACATCAAGAGACAGTATCATATTCACACAAGGTACACATTCAATACAATCAAACTTTAACTTCATTGCAAAAGCTTAACGAATCGTATATCAATTATAGCTAAATGCATTTATGAATCAAAACCGCAATACCTTATCTATAAACGTTCGTCAATTTTTATATTTTTAAGCCATGACGATCAACTGGTCTACTCTTTATTAGGCATTAGTAACTTTCTTATGTATGACTTTCCTACTTACATATGTATAATCTATTTATGTTTAAATAATTTTTGATTTTGTCGACTTACGACGCTCAATTTCTCCCCACATCAACAAGTAGCCATTTTCAACTTTCACAAATTGGAAAAATACGGCATTGTTGTCGATATGTTTCTTTATACGAATCATTGATTTATGCATGTATCATCATGATCTACCAGGTGATGTTGTTGAAGTGGTGTCCTTTTCTTTTGTTGAAGAAACAGTGGCTGTAAAACATTTGAAAAATCCATCGCCGCATTTCACATTGTCAAGGAGAAAATGCCATCCTACAGTGACGTTGACTGGAAAGTTACAAGCTCGCCGAAATCAACTGCCAGTGAGGTACTAAACTATACCTTATCGTACTAAATTATACCTTATCACATTTAAAATTAATATTTCGTACAACATATTCGATGCAAACTAACTTGTCTTTTATCAATACAGATACCACATTTGTGCTACGATTCACAAAGTAATTGGAGACAGCCTTCCTGCTGTAGCAACAAAACTTTCAACTACAGACAAAACCTATCAGTTATGGGAACGCGAGGAGCTGCTGGTGCTAGTTTCCAGGGTAAAAGAATTGAAAAACATCTACTTTGTTGGAAACAAGCAGGAAAATGTTGCTGCCATTTTGCAGGTCTGTCTCCATCTAACATTCCACAATCAACCTGTAAATACAATTATGAATTAGTCACATTGTTTTAAATGTACGATCAATTTTCTTTTAGACATCGCAGATAGCATCACCCATTTTTACTGCGTCATCAGAAATGATCTTCAAGTTGTCACTGAAGCACCATCGCCATGCCATCTTCTTCAGAGCCAACATTATGGTTCCCAGCTGTCCTGCCCTATATGTGTTGCGCAGTTCCTTTTGTCCATTCATCTTTAAGATAGGCAAGTTCGACAACAGCCTTACGACATTAAAACTGTAAAATGTATGAAATGCATATACGCTGTGTATGTTGTCTGTACTGTTTCTATGTGTATATGCAATATGCAGTGTATGAAATTCAAATTAAGTCTTCATTTATATTCATAATAGGTATGACCAACAACATCTATATGCAATTGAGAGATGAAAACACCAACCTGTTATCATCAAATCAACTCTTCCGTCCTTGGCGTACTTACGCTGTTGTTACAAACTGGAATACAAACAACATTTAATCCCTTACAAATGCCAAAGCTTTATTAGCAAATTTAAGGGCACATTAAAATTTAAAATGTCCGCAGACAACATAATTCGTTTGGTCAACACCACGATTGCACCAAATCAGCTTCGTCTTCAAATTCTCAATGCGGTATGCGTCACACATCTCTGGTATAAATAAAAACCTCTATATCAACCAATTTTTCTAATCATATCTTACATGTTTTACTTTCAGGCACGAACGTCAACAACTTTACCAACCATTTTGAATAACTATAGTATCAGAAAATCAACTGAAATATATTAAATAAAAATCAACTTTATAATATGTGAAAAATAAACAATAATGCGCTATCACACATATGCATATGTACATATAAGCAAATTGACAACAGCTTTATCACCAACACAGCAAACAAACTAAACGTATTGCAAATCAAAATAGCTTGAAAAGATTGTTCTCAAAATTGTAAATATGTAAATAAATAACATGTTGAGATTATCATAACGAGCAACTACTCAATTATACCACTGAAGCATACAACTGAAACATTTTTCAATTTTTATTATCTCCATAATTGAATTAAATTTTGGCCATAATGCAATTGTTATGACCACAGCGTATAATAAAACGTTGATGAAATTACATTCTAAATATCACGAAGGTTTTCTGCGATCTGATTGGTCGAAAGAGCGTGCATGAAATCCTAGGGTAAAACATGGCTCCGAAAACCGGCAAAAACCGCAAGCTTCAAAAAGTTTGATCTGTGATAAAATACAGAATTTATAACTTTTTGATAACAATCCAATAAATATCTCAATAATGACTACGATTTACAAAACGACATTTAGCTCAAGATGTTTATATTTATTGAAAAGCGTGGTAAATAAGTTATTGGTTGTGTAACATGGAAAATAAAAACACAGAATGAAAGACAGTTATAGGCTACGCTGTTTCAAGGTAAACCTAAAATTTAAATAACAATTACTGCATTAATTTGCTAAAGAACTATTGTACCACTTATATTACAGACGTTCTTGTATATGTCTTTCTTTATTCGACAAAATCTATCTTGTTGTGGGATTCTCTTCATGCTTGGTTTATGAATTGAAATTGAATTTTAAATTGTGAATTCATGAATTGAAAATTCTCCGTCGAATGGGATTCCGACATTTATTTTATTTTAGAAAAGGGTTACCACATGCTTGCAAATGTTTATATTCATATTTACTAAACTCGAAAATGTTGGGAGACACTCGGGAAGCTAAAAATCACTCGCTCGGAGCTCGTGATTTTTTAGCGCTTCACTCGTGTCTCCCAACATTTTCTCGTTTAGTAAATATGAATACAAACATGGCAAGTATGTGGTAACCCTTTAATAATACATCATTAACATGTAAATCGACTGTATTTTTTATTCTTCACTGCACCTTCATTTCATCTTATTTATATTGCTTACCTTCGAAGTGCAACATAACTATATGCATTCAGACCTATCGATACATTTCGCATGAGATTAACCATCTCTCTTACTCATTAAGTGCTTATTTAGTTACTGCTGTAATTGGATTGATAATGAGGCCATGTTTTACGTCTAAAGAATAAGGAGGCTTAAGCGTAAGGACTGAATTTCTTTTATTTCTGTAAAAAAACAATAAATGTTGATTTAGATACAAAATATGTGAATACAAAAATAAATTGATGATTAAATTATATTTATGAAATTTCGATAAGTTTTCAGTAATTAGTTTAGCTTTGAATGTATATACACATTTTGAGGATCGGATAATCTAAGGCAATTGATTATATATATGTACACAGCGTACCGTAAACCAAATGAATTTCGATACACATCTAAATGACAAGTAGGCATGAGCAATCGTGGAGGAAAATTTGAAATATGGAGGCATTATCAGTTTCTACTAAATTATTAATTAGTTAAATAGTAAAATATAAGATTATATCAGAATGTAAGCGTGATATCATGATAAAGTTATGATAATAAACAAAATCAATCGTACTCTATCTTTGCTATATATATTGAGATTACTGAATAAATTGAAACAAGTACTTGATCGAACTTCTGAACACCTGTTATAAAGAATTAATATGAGTCAAACGTTTAATCCATACTTTTTAATATACTACATTTTGCTTTAAATTGTTTTACCTGCAACACTACACACAGGCTCCACAACCCACAGGTGCGTTCCAATATGTTGCCGACCCTCGCGCGTGTAATTCAATGTACAATTCTTGTCTTTCGTCTAAATTTTACTGTGTCTTCGTTCGCAGAATACATTACTATGCATGCATATTGCATAATTTTTTCTTCAACCAGGCCTTCTTCGACGCAGCGTAATTGCCGTCTTTCATCCTGTTTCTTCGGCCTCGCAGATCAAGGTTTTCACGGCTGACGGCGCGTTTTCATGCAGTTGACAAATATGACCAAACATCTTTAACCTTCGCATTCTGAAGACTATTGACAATTTCGTTTTTGTTTTGCTAAAGTGTATAATTCATTGTAAATAATAACAATAATATAATAATATTAAAAGTGGGACTGCTCCACACCAGTTCTTGGTAATGAAATTAATCAGAGCATTTAAGGAATGAGAGTCAAACTTGAAACATGCTAGATTTCTGCTTCTTCAAGTTTCACATCAGAAGGTGATCATCAGGCGATTTAGTTAAACTAGACTACAACAATTCATCCCTATCCCATTTAAGCTATTATGTTTTACAGGTGATTGGTTCTTGATTATGCTATTGGTTATTCAATTATATCTATTGTACAAAATTCCGGTTTTGATTGTTACAAGGTTTTTATATTAGTGAGATACAACTACTTCTTGTGGAGGCATTTGGTCTATACTTAACCGAAAAATATAACATTATAACCTACAAGAAAAACAACCTACATATAAAGATTGGAATCGATTTCCAAATGCCGTCACGAGAACAATCTCAACTGCGTAGTCCTGCTCCCTCCCCCACCTCTTCAAATTTTGTCCAGAATATCATAAATACTTTGATCAGTAGTTGATCAGTTGTGATCAGGTGTTTTTAAGACTGATCAAACAAAAGCGTAACAGTTATTAACAATTTTCTTGTGGGGGGCCAGGACTACGCAAGCCCCCCACCTCAAAAAATTCGAAAATTTATATATCAAAAGTTTGATCACGCTGTCATAAGTTCTGATCAGGCATTTATATTGCTGGTCAAATTACGACCAACGAAATATTTGTGTTTTAGGCTCAATTTATAGCGTAGTCCTGGCCCCCACCCCACTTATTCACGCCCAATTTCGAAAATGTTCATGTCAAAAGCTTGTCTACGATGTGATCAGTCCTGATCAGGCTATAGCTAAACTGATCAATTGTAGATCAAAGAGATATTCACGTTCCACGGTACAATATTACCGTAGTACTGCCCCCCACCCCCTTTAACCACGCCCAATATTGAACATTTTTATATCAAAAGTTTGATCACGATGTGATCAGTCCTGATAAGGCTATAGCTAAACTGATCAACTGAAGATGTAAGAAATATTCACGTTCCACGGTACAAAATTACCGTATTCCTGGCCCCCACTCCCTTTAACCACGCCCAATTTGGAAAATTTTCATATTAAAAGTTTGATCACGATGTGATCAGTCCTGATCAGGCATCGACTAAACTGATCAACATAAGACCCAGAAGACATTCACGTTTTCCGTACTCCATTTTAAGCGTCACCCTAGCCCCCCACTTTTTACCAAATCTCAATCAATTTTGAAAATTTCACAACACAAATTTGATCACGGCTTGATCAACGCAGAACACGCTGATATTTTACTGATCAGTCAAAAATTTGATAGATAACTTCAAAAATGTTTAAATGCTAATCAGAAATGTCAACAAAAGTGGTAGAAATATATAATTTTTGCTTTTGATACGATGACTGTTGGGTTGACAAAAACTTTCTGTCAGTAGATGATGTTCTTGAACAGAACTGATGAACTTTTAGTTTAGCAAAACTTTTGAACTGACAGAACATCTAGAACATTCTAGAACATAGGAGAACCTACATGACTCCCCGCATGACTCACAATGACCATGCATGATCTAGCAGCTTCTAGCATTTATCTAAACACTATAAATACAGTAAATGAAAACTATGAGAACTTAATGTACAGTCTACTATCAACATGTCAACTTGAAATTATATACCATACCATACAAATCAATTCAACCTACGTTGTTATTATTATTTCTTCAACATAATTCTACAGTTCTCATGAGCCTCTCCGCTTGTAATAGATTTGAATAAAAACGCTGTCCAAATCATACATTTATGAGACTAATCAGAGATATAACTAAAAATAATTGATGCAATTACGACAGTTAATGGTTCCAACACGTCTTGGAAATTATATTAATTCTCAATTCTTGGCATTGAAGTTTATCGCAATTATTCCAAACGATTTCGAAAGGCATGAAGTTTTCTGAAAGATGACAAGGAAGGGGAGTTATTGCAGCCTAGCCCACCAAACCTCTCTTTGAAATGCTCTTCGCTGATTCGTCGCCAGAAAATCTTGGCGTCGAATCACAGCCATTGTAGGACAATATTTTTTACACCTTTCCACGCCCCCTGCTGATTCGGCAAAGGCAAGCTTTTGACCTCGAGTTAGCAGACTCTACTGTTTACCAAATTTACATTTTGACAGTGAGTCTGCGAGCAGGCTAGCCTGATCAGGACTGATCACATCGTTATCAAACTTTTGACATGAAAATTTTCGAAATTGAGCGTGGTTAAATTGGGGGGGAGGACTATGCTATAAATTGAGCCTAAAACGCAAATATTTCGTTGATCGTAATTTGATCAGCAATATAAATGCCTGATCAGTACTTGCCAGATAAATGCCAGATCATGACAGCGTGATCAAACTTTTGATATATAAATTTTCGAATTTGGTGAGGTGGGGGGGCTTGCGTAGTCCTGGCCCCCCAAAAGAAAATCGTTAATAACTTGTAACACTTTTGTTTGCTCAGTCTTAAAAACGCCTGATCACAACTGATCAACTACTGATCAAATTATTTATGTTATTTTGGACAAAATTTGAAGAGGTGGGGGGGCCAGGACTACGCAGGTAACAATCTCACTAATCAAAATACATCGTAACAACTAAAACCTGAATTTTAACAATTGTAGCAATTGTATAGGAATATAGATGTTTGATAACAATTAAAATGGGCGAAGTTTCAGATGCAATGATACTAATTTTGTATTGTATTTCTGTTTACTGTTTTTCATGTTGTTTTGAAGTAAATAATAGCCAACTAAAGACTCAGGCTTCGAATACCACACGATGCAAAGTTCTATCAAATCAGGTCAAATGCTGGGACTCAACCCCTAATACGAACATGAGATAATTTTTGAAATTGGGCTAAAAATGGCAACTCAGAGTTTTAATTGAAAGAATGTTTTGCTTTTTTGTCGGGAATGTGCATCTATCCAGTTGTCAATAAACCATTATCGAAAAGCCAATTCCTGAGGCACAAAATGTTCGGGATCAAAATTCTGACGGGCTTGTGTGTTGCTACGCTTTTCTCTTGTTACACTAAGTACCGCTCTAGTATTATTCTCCAACAAAGATCTCATGCATGTGTTATATTTGATAAATATAAAAGAAGAATTACTCATGCAATAATCAGAATTCAAAGAAGAGAATAATTGGACAAATGCAATGAATTTTTATATACATTACTTGAAAGGATAAATGCAATAGCATAGTTTAATTATATTTTTCTATTTACTGTGCAATCGTTACTGACATCCATCAACTTGTCATTATATACATTCTGTGACCCCCTAATTAAATATTGAAACAATGTGATGAATTTTTATATACGTCACTTGAAATGATATATATATCATTATATTTCCATTGAGTGTGCAATCGTTACTGATATTTATCAGCTTGTCATTACGATGTATATTCTGTGACCCCCTAAATAAATTTCAAAACAATGTGTTTCTAACGTCCTCTTCGCCCAAGTGATGCCAATATTTAAACTTTGATGTTTTAAAAGTTGATTTGCGTGGCAAGGTTGCATGTGCATGGACTTTCGGTATTTGGTTTGATTTGCTGAACGTAAGGGAAACTTCCATCACAAAGCTTGCAGCCAATCAAGCAGAAACAGTCTCTGCAAGACAAAACTACGTTTTTTCCACCAACGGTAGCATACATGTCTTTCATAGCCTCTTGATCAAAGTCATTGTTGAGACCATTAGTCTTGATTGATAGTAGCACGATCCTCCTACGAAACAATAGACTCAAAATATTTATTTAACAATCGTCGCTGACACATTATATTATTGGACAAAACAATGTAATCATTAAAAGTTTCTTTGGAAAACATTCTTTGGAGTACATACCCAGAGGAGATGGAATCGAAATTTTGAATCATTGTAGCCATATCAGCATGTGCCATGTTTGGAATAGGAAAATGTTCTTTCACATAAACAGGATCATCTACAGATAAATGCAATAAAAAATGCACGAGAAGTATTTAGTGGGACAAGAGAAATGCGAATAGAAATCGAGCCAGTCTCTCTAAGTACGTTAAGTTCACGAAAGTCAATTTTCCATAAATGCCCGCGTTATATTTGATTTATAAAATAATGAATATATAAAGTTCTACAAACGTAGTAATATTTTTAGCGATAATGTTTTCCATTGATTTGTTTCAAAGTTCGAAATTCTTCTTTAATGCAGGATAGAGCTTACTCGTATGCAATATTCCAAAAAATCTCCGTTGGGGCATGTCCCTGAACCTTCTAGACGGAGGGACATACGTGCCCTACTCTTCCCTCCGCCCAGTTTCCCTATTCCAAATTTGCTTCCAACGGGCATGTGCTAGTTTGGCGTTATTTCATATAGTTACCATAGTAAACAACAACAGCTTCTGTTTTGCGTGATTTGTTTCAAAGTTCGAAATTCTTCTTGAATGCAGGATAGAGCTTATTTGTATGCAAGATTCCAAATTATTTCCTAGGGAACATGTCCCCGAACCACCTAGATGGAGGAACACACGGGCCCTATTCTTCCCTCCATCCAATTTCCCCATTCCAAATTTGCTTCCAACGGGCATGTGCTACTTTGATGTTTTTTCATATAATTACGATAGTAAACAATAACAGCTTCTCGTGCAAGGTCTTGACTCAGGGTGAATTTCATATTCTTAATAACATTCACATGATAGGATTACAACATGCTGTAATAGTGACACTAAGTTTCTCCTCAAAAAAGAAATGTGTTATAATAAAGGTCCAAACCTTGCTGCAGTTAATCATTCTTTTACATTGTAAATAATTTGCTTTCATATACATACTTTCAACAAATAATAATTATTATTATTAAACTATCTTTTTATATGACAGTAAGAAAGTAATGTTTAGATTTTTAGGTTACGAAAGAGTTTATAGAAAACATAAAATAATTTTGTAATTGTCTATGAGAAGAGCGCTGAAAAAGTCCCTTGCGTCAACCATCTTTGCTCCCCATGACATTACATATATTGCGGTCAGCAGTCTATCTAAGTCTATGTGAAACACTCGAAAAGCTAAATCAAAACAACTCGCCCTCCTCCATGAGCTCATGTTCATATGAGTTTATTTTCTCTTGCTACGCATATGCCCCTTGTCCCTTAAAAACCTTATTCCTACATATTGTAATCAGTCCTGTGAAGAAAGGATGCAGTGTCAGGTTTTAAATAGAGCTTTTTCATCGGTACCAAATGAGTCCCTCGAGAATTATTTAAAGAAATTATTTAAGCCTGGTTCCCATATAGCCAATCTTTCTGCGACACTGCTCTAAAAATCACGTGACTTGCATTTATCCAATAGGAGACGATAGCGGCACATAAAAGCGTGTCCCAACTCATGTAAACAGTTGGCTCTGGTTAATTTAACTCCAACTTTGAAATCAGCCAGGCATGTCGAACGATATGCAGTCGAAACAATAGGAAAAAGATAGATAAATGTCTACGGCTGTGACCCAGGCAAATGTCACAGGCAAGTTGACAAGTTGGCTATAAGGGAATTTTATATCCCTGGTGGAGTGTTTTGAAAAGACAGTGACCACGGGATGTATTGTTATCCAACACCAACATGGCCGGTGCGAAGAAGTTCTATAAATGTCAAATGATGATGAACAAACAAGTATTGGCATAAGTATTGAAAAGTAATGTCTTATTACACTGACATACAACGCATGATACATAAAAAAAATGAATTTACCCGTAAGATCAAAATGAACCACATTTAATCCAAATCCCATGCCGTTTATTGTTTTGCTGTTCACAATAAAACTAGACGAAATCACAGTAATCTCGGTTGACACAAACGAATGAGATTCAATTGAGATGGACATTTCTACCTTTCCTGTGTAAGAAAACATAAACAAAATCATTTATTACACAATTCACTCAAGGGCTCAAGAACGGGTTGCCACGCTTCATTGCAAAACTATACTACATAGTTCACTATCTATTGAAGAATGCTAGTATTCTCTTAGCCTGCTCGCAGAAAATCTGTAAATCGGAAACTATGTAAAACAGCCTAGTTCGAACCCGAAAGATTTCTGATTTGCAGAGGGTCTGCAAGCAGGCCGGCTAGAATTGTGATATGCTATGATGAGTATGATATGGTACACCAACATATTGCATATTGCTGTGTCTATAGTCTTTATCTAATATTGCTCACCATGCAATATTGAATATATGAGCACTAGAGAAGGGTGGTGAAATAAAGAAAAGCATGGCTTGAAGTGCATGCGACACAAAACAAATTTAAGACCGACTCGATTAGCTGAAGCTGAATGCTGAAGAATAGTGAAAAGGAGAGATATTTAATGTTCTGCTCGAAATAAATTTAATTTATTAAGAAGTATATGAAATAAAAAGGTTTTTAATTGTGTTATTTACTTTATTCTGTTAAAAATGTGTCAGTCATCCTCTGCAGCCTGCGATTTGGATGGTGCACCCTCTCTTTTACGTATTTACACATCACCTTAATTTATGACAAATGTTTGTCAGGTGACTGAGCCCTTAGACAGGAAAATGCTATTTCAATTACTTAATATCCTTGTGTTTATCCTAAAAATCCAAATATCTATCTCGTGTGTTTCTCTGTCAATTTAACTCGTTTCTAGAAGAAACGTTGTCCAAACTGTGTAGACATAGCTGACTCAGAGGCTAGAAACTTTTATATCCGCTCGATGGAGATACGATTTTTGAAAGTTTTTAATTGTCGTTTTTCCTATAGTAAGCTCTCTTGTCATTCGTACTATCGTTCCGAGTTTGGAAAAGGTGACTGATCGAAAATAGGGTGGATTCAATACTTAATGTCTCCGCATATACACGCTCGAACTAAGAAATAATTGTCACTATTTTTCATCATTATGCTTAAAGCGTATATCCCGCATATTGGGAGATTGCTTTTTAACCAGAGAAAACATTTTCTACTCGTACATGTTCTTCTTGTGAATTTACTTTGGGCAAGCTTTCCCCTTCAAAGATGTTGGTAACCTTTTTGGATAATGTCCAAAAATGAGGTCAGAAAAGACATACTTTTGAGAGTTTTGTTGATATCGGCATATTATTATTTTGAATTATTCAATGTTTGAAGATATTAAAAGCAATGTTTGTTTGAGTTTTCACGTAAAGGTAACATAATATTTATGATATTTTAAAACTCTTAGTAAATGCGTATGTGTTGTACCATTTCAGTTTCTAGTTTAATATTTCGCAGCTTACATTGTGTTTTTGAGTATTGGTTTGTTGTTGAAATCCAATAAAGATATACTATTTGAATAATATGTTTTCCAAATTGGATAGACAGTCAAACCAGCTCAAGTGCAAAGCAAAGTTGCTTCCTATTTTAGTTGCACTTATCCTTAATTGCACTTATTCAAAATTCACAAAAAAGAAGAGAAAATTGAGAAAGTTTTATGCAGTTGAGCGTATCAGCCAGAGAAAGAGTTTTGTTGCGTTCTATTTCAGCCAAGATATAACCTTTTTCATTTCGACAACAATTTTGATCTTAGCTAGCTTGGAACTTTAGATGTTAATTGACGTATTTTGTTACAATGCCTTGAGATTCAAGTAGCAGAATATTATTGGCTAGTCTTAACAATAAAATGGAAAGCGTGACCAGCGAGCGCGTGACCACCTCGAGTTACATCACATAGCGGTCGTTACTAAGCAGACTTTGAACAAACACTTAACCGAATTGCTGTCACACGGAACCGGGATATGCGCTTATCCGAATTAAATTTACGCGGGTTACACTGTACCACTTACTTTGCCTTTCGCCATAAAATACCATCGATGATTGCATCAAGCCTTCAATATTCCCTGGCAAGTTTGAACTCCCAAACATATGGCAAAACATAGAAGTTGAGTTATGAGCTGTTGTTCCAACAATCAAACATTCGACCATGAATAAACAATTTTGAATGCATTCCATAGTTGACCTGACAACAATTTCTTTAACAACATGTTTGTAAGCCAACTTTACAGTGAGTTCGTTTGATGGGATGGGATTGAGAAAGTATCCAGTTCCAGTTACAAGCATTGGTATAGTATTTGTCTTGATTAGCACAATAAATGTACACAACTGGAAAAGAAGCCAGACTAAAAGAAACTTTAGCAAATGTTGGTATCTAAATATCACCATCTTGTCAGGAATACAGCGAGGATCACCTTTCTAGATCTAAACGATACTCGAGTGAATGAATTGTAGATTTTCAACCCACTTTTGCAGTTTTCCATGGTTTCAACCAAACTTTCAGCAGATGTTTTTCCCCTTCAATGAATGCATTATTGATTAAGTTGCGCAATGAGAACAGCATAGAGAAAACGATAGATATGGTCATCGGCTAGATCATCTATGACAAGAGCTGCACGAGGGATTAATAACAGTGATGTTACCAGTATTCCCCCGACCAGGGAATCTCTATTGTGAAATTTTTTAGCAGTTTATGACAATTTCCACGATAGATCCGCTAGTTATCCCTTTGTTCAACTTTTGTCTAGGATGCGCAAATTGCTGTTTTCTTTCTCTAGTTACGAGAAACAAACAGCTTGACTTTACCAGTAGTTAGTTTTACGGCTATTGAAGCCGTCCCATTCGTGGAAATTAGTAAGTTAATAAACGTTTTTTATATGAATTAAACCGTCTGAAGAACGGAGTAAACGTCTCGTTTTTATTTTTATTTCTTGCGAACAGTTTTCAAGGTGATTAATTCATTTTATTTTGAATATTCCCAAATGCCTGCTTTGCCTTAATTCATTGTGAAATACTATTATTTTTGACTTTCGAAATTGAAATATTTCGAAAAAGAAAATATATGTCAGGTCCAGATCTAAACATTACAAATCGGTATATCGAAAATTATCATGTATTGACCATATCAGGATCGATATTTTGATAATCCGATACATCGAACAGCACTAATAAGAAAAGACCGTTTATTGAATTCAGACAGCGGATTAATATCAGACAGTTGGTTTAATAAATTGCCCGATGAGTGTTCCGGAAAACTCCGATTAACTGAATAAACTCGCGATCTTTGATCTACCATTAAACAGTTTTTGAACGAATATGTGAGTCAACTATTTTCAATGGATTTCGCGCTTTATTGCGATCGACAGTACCATCGATTTTACATGATTGATTTACGTCGTCAGGATAAATCACGTAGTCAAATATCAGGCGTCAGTACGTTATGCGTTGTCGATCAAATTTTCGACTGACCCAGGACGCTTCACGTCCTTGAAAATTTTTTAAAAACTTGTGTATATATATAAATAGACAGCCGCTGTGGCTAGTATTGACCATTTTATTTTGTAATTGGTATGTTTTTCTTCAAGTTTCCAAATGTGTTTGGACAATTCTGTACTATTTGCATATTTCTTTTGTTTTGAAGGACATCTTATGTTGGGTTGCAAGCTGCTTAAACGTGCCTTCAGTTAATCCGATGTAGTTTTGGCCTATGCGGTCCTGTGCCGTTGTAACGTTGGCGTTGTAAATGAGACTTGATGATAGGCATTTGTTTTCCAATGAGCAATTGTTTTTGTCGCGGTAGTTGCAATATCAATGTCGAATTATTATAACGATTTATAAGAACAATAAATGCAATGTTTCGCAATGAACAAAGATAAGTATTACAGGCTACATTAAATCAAATGTATATGATAGCAAAACATTTTCGCTCTAGATTTCAAATATGTAAAATATTATACAGTACTGAAACAGAAGATGATATTTAACTAATATAAAACGGTTATGAGTTTTATGTACTCTGATACGAACACATTGGGTGCGTAATGATACATGAACCGACATGCGAGTGATTTTGGTCTCTTGATTGTCTCATAGCACCCAAGGTGTTCGTATCAGAGTACTTAGCACGGATAACAGTTTTCCATTTGTTTTATAAAATAAATAGCATGTTTATTTTGACATTAAAAAGCTCAAAATGATGATTATATCTAAATTCTTCCAAAATGACGTCATTGTAGAGACTAGAACGAGCGCGGATTTTCAATAGAAACACGCTGTGCCTTTTGAGAAAAGCTACGAAAAGTTGTAAAAATGGAGTAAAATAGATTGAAAATGAGCGCAAAGAGCATTGGTTAAGTCTGAATACATTATTAACATAGAAGATTTAGTGTATTACAGTGTAACCAGCTTATGTGCAATTCGGATAAGTGAAATTCCCGCTTATCTGCAACATAGCTTTGAAACAAATATCTGGTCAAGTCCGTGGTAAACAATTTTGGATAATTGCAATGAAAACCGTTGAAAATTTTGAATTGCAATTAAACGGGCCACACTGTATTCAGCTATTCGTAAACATGATCCTATGTGTTTATGTTTTTAGAGCAGTTAAACGCGGAAATTTATCGTATCGCAATATGCCGCTTTGGTGTTTATGAACAAAACAAAACTGCTGTTTGAACTACGCACAGAAATATTGAAGTAGGGAATTTTAGAGATTATTGTTTAATTTATGATTCTGTTTGAAAGTTATTGTGTTTTAATTTATTAATTTTAATTTGTAGGGTATTTTTACGCGCTCTATCACGGGAAGCTTTTCACTTATCACTATTTTGTTTGTGTTGCTAACTTGTTTCATTTTAGGGCTTCAAAACAGAAGCTGTAATTTTACGATTCACACAGTCTGACACAAACATCAATAACAACCAATCAGCGATCAGTATCGCATTCGATCTTTTTATAAATCAAAATATCAGTATACTATCGAATAGAAACTCAAAATCAAAATAGCAATTTAAAATATGACCATATAGAATTTCAATAGCTAAAATGTAAGTCGACCCGATCCAAATTATTACGATCTGAATAAATACGATCCAGACGTGAACAAAATTACACGGAAACCAAATACATTAATGGGTACGCTATGCAAGCACTTATCAAGGGTGTATATGTAGTGGTTTTATATTGCATTCACGTCATCGCATATTTGTCTATTGTTAATCATTTCCTGTAAATCTATATGTGTGTAAACTGTATTACGTAAACGTCCTGTTTTACCTCTTGTTGTCTTACTGTACGGTCGTGTCTGTTGTATCAAAGAGCTCTGACTAACGGCCATAGTAGCCCTTAGCAGCTCTCCCTGTAATGTCAGCAGACACGGTCTACCATTATCATAATAAAGAGTATTAACATTATATGGATTGTGTCGTTATTTAATCTTGCACATATATTATATGAATGTTGATCCGTCCAAAGAGCACTTTGAGAAATTTTTTCCATTGGTTTGCTTTGCTTCTGTAATTTTATTTCAACGAACCTTACTTTGATAGAATGCATGAAAAACTCAGGCCTATTTGCTAGGATTTTGAGGATCAAAAATATATAGGCACAGAAATTTGATATATCATGAGATAAAATTATCAGATGTGTATAACTAAAGAATAAAGTGCTCAATATATATAACATAATATGATTTTACTAGCAATTAGTGTAGGTCCAGTAACTGGACCTTCTGTGATAGAACTTTCAGATCACTAAATAGCAAAAATAAATAAACATTTGACTAAGCTGACTATCACTGTATATTACGGAGAGTGAACTTTGGAGGCGAACATGATACACAATACGCATTGAAACGATTTACAACTACTCAACGCATCTTAATCATTTCCTTCATAAAAATTTAATTCATTTCACATCAATTGAGTCGATTGAAATGTATAGAGGCCGCCAGTCAATTCTATGTATTTAACATAGCTGAGAGCCAGAACACATTAATTATCACAAATTACAAATACTCAGTCAAATGTCGAAATCTGAAATTACACATAAAAATCACTTCAAATCCGATCCCATCCGAAGACCTAAAATATCAACCCGAATCTGACGAGATACGATCGGATCGCGTTCTGTTAGGATTCAAAAATCTTTAATGCGATATATATATATAACATCTGATATAATATTATGATATGATAGTATAAATGCCTATATATTTTTGATCTTAACAATCTCAGCAAATTGGCCTGTGATTTTCATAGCAGTCTATCAAAATACTAAGAGTTCGTTGAAAATAGAATTTGTAAGTAAAAAAAGATGTGAAAAATTAGTCTCATAGTGCTTCTTGTTTTCAAATTTTCAAGAATGGGAGCGTCAACATTCTTTTAAATTTAAATAAAATTCTATAGTAAATCGCTATAATAATGCGATATTGACACAATGTTGCATCTTGTTGTCAATATTTCTAGGCTCTATTTATAAAACCTTACAGATGTAGAATGAAAGAAAAGACGATTATGAATAAATTACTTGTTTTGATAGAGAAACGAAAATAACTCATTTTGCCAGATTCGTGATATGCATATTTATTCAGAATTTATTGAAACAGTCGCGATGATTTATAGAGTGGAAATGTTCAGTGCAGCTTCAAAGATATTTAAATACCATCGGCGATGGTAATATTTAAATGTTATGATGTATGATGGAGAGGTTTTACTTATACAGAGAATTGATCTACTTTACCAAGCATCTATTCTATACACACATGAAGTCTATCTTCGTCAGAATTATTTCGCGACATGAACTCAATGTTCGGCTGAATTATTTCAAATTAGAGACAATTTATATTTTATCCTTATCGGGTTTGTATTCTTTATCGACGAAATATGGTTGCAATACAGTTGTATGTATATAAATGACCACTAATCCGATGCCAAAGAATAGTGTCTTATATAATAGTTTCACTGTAGCTAAAACAGTCCGTTATAATTACTAGGACAGTAACATTATTCGAGACATACAGCCTTTCTCCCAACCATCACACACCCATAAAGAATCAACGGTTAGTACCCTTTCCCATGAGGGACGCTGAAGGTTAAAACTGTAGTAATGTTAGTGGAACGAGCATTCCATTGATAGTTACTATTTAGGAACAAACAGATGATATTCACTTTCAACCACCCCTCTACCTGCGCCAGTCCACTATAAATGTAAATATAAATACAACTATAATCACTATATGGTCCATTATAAGTACTATCTACACCACCTTATCCCAGCCCTCTACAGACACACTCAATACAGCATCAAGGTCAGCACCCTTTCCCAGGAGGAAAGTTCAAAGTTAAAACTGCAGTACTGTTAGCGGAACGAACATTCCAATAATAGTTACTAATTAGGAAACAAACAAAAAATACTAACCACATTGCGCAAAAAAACACTGCCTTATTCCAACTTTTTCACAGAAACACTCATACAGCAACAAGGGCTAGTGCCCTTATCCATGAGGGTCGTTAGAAGTTCAAAGGATAATTCCCATTAGGGAAACCGTTTATGAAATACTTTCAGTTACCCCTCTACCCATGTCAGTCCATTCTCTTTCTCATTCCGTAATATTCACCTTTAATTTTCATACCCCCAGAAAATTATCCTCTTTCCAATAGATCCTTTTGAAACATTAACACAATGTAGATAATTGACCATGTGATACCCATCTGCACGATACATAAACCCAACACATTATTCTTGACCAACAGATAACTATGGAGGCATCTCAGGATTCAATGTCTATTTTCCAGTTGGATAACGATGAAATGGAAATGGACCCAATTTTTGACATTTCAAAGAAAAAGGAAGAAACATCCTGTAAGGCATCAAAACAAGCTGCCAATACCTGCATCACACCACAAACACCAAGAAAATCCAATCAATATAAAATCCCAAAACTAACAGGAACCAAGGATGCCCCAAAACAGCCAACACTTACTAATTCTAACTAAAATAAAACCTTGAGAACAACAGAAACCATAAAAAATCCCACAAACAAACTGGAACCAGCTAAAAAAACAGCAAATGTCAAAAAACCGTCACCTAAGAAAACCCCATCCCGAAAATCTCCCCAACCGTCATCCCCAAAAACAAAAAACCCTCGGAAGAAGAACCCCTAACAAACCAACAATCTAAAACTCTTCCTTCCATTCAAAATCTGAACATCACCGATCAAAATCAACCACCCCAAGAACGTCCCCGCCCCATGGAAGTGACCACAATTAGCAAGGAGCAACCCCTAATCTCCATCACAGATTCAACCACCACAACTAACCAATTCAACACTAACATAAACAGCAAAACCTTCCTCATACCAACCCTTATCTCAACTTCCAACCACTATATCACAAACACAGATCTCATCTCCTTCTTCATAAAAATCTTAACAATTCTTAACCTACCCCAAAACAAGATCCACCCAACAAAATTACCCCCCTTCCACACAAAGAACTCCTGGACCCTGAGCACCGACTCCCACATTTATAGCAGACATTAAAAAACTATTAACGTCAATAATCAACTTTAATTTCCTAAAACAATGAATCGACAAAAATATCCCCTGGAATCTCCAACCAGAGAAAACCTGCCCCCCCACCCTCTGACCTTACACCTGATCTCCAGGAAGCTATTGAAAGGAAAAGAGACAAACACCTAGAAAAATCCTTGATCGGCTTGAATAGAATAGCCTATGAACAATACACTGAACATCTCTCCGCCCTTTCCCGCCGTATCCTACACACCTATAATGACCCATCTAGCCCCATTCTATCTGATTCCCAACTCCAATCCTTTCTCCATGTAACCTGGTGCAAAATTAATTTCGACCTTAAAAAAAGTAATTGAAAAGAAACAAAAAAGTTTTAATAGCCCTAATAATTCCTAAACCAAAACACCCTGACCACCAACCACCAACTAACATAATCCTGAGTAAAGACCCATCTGAACCCCCCCCCCAGCACCACTAATGTCACACCGCAATCGAATACCATCACTATTACAATTTAACCCATATTACCCCAGAAGCCACCATGATAACTCCCAATCACCACACTCATACTACCCACATAGATATAGACCACGCCATCATTCCTCACGAAACCGACCATCTGGGACAACAAAACCATACGAACGCCGACACAGCAACTACCACAATTTAAAACAAAAGACAAAATGCCTACCTCTATACTCCATGTGAAATTACTAATCTATACTCTTTATATGCTCTATACTCTATACTCTGTACTACAACCTAAACTCTATACTCTGTACTACAACCTAAACTCTATACTCTGTACTACAACCTATACTCTATTCAACATTATCAATATATATCACTTCAACGAAACAAACTATCAGGATTAGGTCTACCATAACCATAATCACTGGTATATAATTTTATAATTTCATATCTATCAAGCATCATTGTAATCACTACTTTATCCTAATAAACGTTACAAAAGTTAGCAAGTTCTTCATCAATGTAATAATCTTCATAATCAACATTACATTAAGTAATTCAGTATTATAAATATTCTATACTGTCAAACAAATTCATTTAATTACAAAACTAACTAAAAAAATCATTGATAATTTGATCATTGATCATTGGTAATTTGATTTCAAATAACAATAAATTAGTAACAACAGAACACAATTTGAATATTCAATCTCTGTCTCAGCCAGAACATCTCTGTTTCAAACAGTCATCTCTTAGAACATTTGTTGAATACCTTTATTTAACAGATCATATGATGATATCATTACCAAAAAGTAAGAAAGGAGGCAACAACAAGAAACACCATATCCACTCTTACAATAGAGACCATAGATCACCATCAACATCCAAACAAATCCTACCAATAGTACTCCCATATCATCATGACTTTGAACGACTCCTAAAACCTATCTTTAAGAACTACTTAACACCGTTCCTAGAACAACAAATACAATTCTGCCACCTTCAACCCACACTCACTTATGAACGGCATTTAAACATCAAAAACCACCTGATCCATATCAGGGACCAACTCCACTATGAGCACTTCCGAAATCAACTTCAAAACAATGAATCAAATCTAGACACCCCCCCCCATATTGATAACCTAGGCCATCCCTATCACCCTAAATTAATGACTGAAGGAACGTCAAATATATCTCAATTATAATGTAAATCTTACTTATCAACCACTAACCCATAAATTCAGTAAATAGATCCACTATTCTACTCCCTCCATGGTACAAGTACCCATGTTATTTGACCTCGAACATAGGATAAATAAATAAACTCCTCAACTTCAGACCAATGCATCGAAAGTCGGCCAAAAACAGAATACTATCATGAGAAATAGAGAATGGCCATGGCAACATAACCAAGGAAACAACCAATGGATAAAAAGCTATTAGACATGAACTATATGAATCAATATATAAAATAGACATACCCACCTAATTATCTATCAATGTTAAAAATTCAAAAATACTGATAACAATCACGTGTATGTCACATAGCCTACATTTAGTAGCTCCATACAATCTAATGTATTTGACTAATTGATTCCTATTTTCACAAACCAGAGTCGTATATCTATATATTCATAGCAATGTAATTAAACAAGTTGGTAACTGAAATATCAAGTTAAACAACAGATCACAACAAACAATAGTTATGAGTTCTTATATACAACGATATTAATTTGATTATCTCTATATAACTTACAATATCAACAAAAAATACCATGTATTGGTCTTAATTTCCAAATGATTAACAAATATCAATAAATACCCTCCAGGCTACATTTATTATCTTCAATTCGTATTTATTACAATAATAATTTGGAATTAAAATACTAGGCCTATTGAACCAGTTCATCGAATCCAAGAAACACAACAGAGCCTCATCAAACACCCCCTATCAGACACTTCTCGGGTAGAACACATTTGAACCATAAACCAGCACACCAGATCCATGAGATACAGAAGGAGCTCATCAAACATTCCTATCTAATACCCCCCACTTTATACAATACATACCAGTAAAACAAACCCGTGAAACACAAAATAATCTCATTAAACACCCCCCGTCTGACCCCTCCCGACTTTAAAATACTTTTGAACCGTCAGTCAGCATAGCATATCCATGAGACACAGTATAAGCCCACCAAACGCTTCTACCTGATACCTCCCATTTTATAACTATATACCATCTCCACAAGTTCAAAAAATACAACATAACCCCATCTGACATCTCCATATTTTAATAGGAAAACAGGCTCCAACAAACCAGCTAGACAAGAATCACAGCACATAATACCTCCATCTAATCATATAATGCTATATGATTCTACCAACAGCAACAGCCCTAGGACCGTCGGGTGACCGAAGCCGAAGGAAAGACAGTTAGACAGATCAAGCCAAAGATACGATAAAACAATGATTTAAAAAACTTACCAGTAGACATTCCACTTTCCAATGTCCACCAACAAACAATTCGTAGATGAATCCTGAACCATATACCCATGAACTAATAACAAAGTAATCCCAATTCCCAAGTAATTTAAGTTTAATAATACTCAATAAATACAATTCAGAATTTCAGCTCTACCATTTTGGATCCTATATTTAGGAATGTTCTGAATCCAATAAACCCAATCGGATCCAGCTAACGAAACTCTTTCTCGGAGAAGAACCTCCTACTGAGCCAAAGGATTTATAATCCTCCACGCAATAAATACCCATGACTACAACCAATGAACGAAGGGCAAATAAAATCGATAAGTACCTCGTGCTTGGCCTTCAAATTTCTCTTCCCGATTTATCATCACTAGAGTTAGTCAAAAGACACAAATCAAAAATTATTATCAAAATATCAATCCAAGGTACACTTATTAATCTACACCTATTACAAAATAAAACTGTAGGATTATAATAATTTATCAACAAGGCAATTGATATCATAAGACGGATGCAGGGAATGCTCCAATAACTAGGTTTTCAGAGGACTCACCATCACGCCACCACGTGCTCCATCATGAACCACCTGATGAAATCAGGGAGAATTTGCCAATTGATATGAAACACAGTTCAGCATATTTTGTCCTCAATGAATTATCAATATATATAGGCACTGTTATATCTAACTATTGGATATTTTTATTGCAATTATACTATGTTTTCGTAATCTTTATTTTATTATTGATTTTATTTTAATCCTTGATCGAATTTCGAACACTGAAACGAACATTTCGCCAAAAAATTCAAATTTCTTTTATATGAAAAAGACGCTCCAAAACACATCTCCGAGTAGGGATACTTACGGTGAGTTTTTCGGTATTTATGATAGAAAATTCTTGCAAACAGTTTTGAGAAAACTTAACATTTTGAACTGATTGATGAACACTTTCAAATATTTTCAAAACTCTGAATTGAAGAGGAAACCATTCCTTTTCCAATCAAGGCTTGCTTTTTCGATACTGACTCGGATCCCCGTGTCTCCGGACATACCCTCTCGGTGCGTCGCTCTGATGAGTTTGCTTAAGCGAACGGGTTTTAACCTGGGCTCTTGACAAACGAAACGCGTCAGCCTGATTTTATGCGCGCCGAACTCCAAACTGCCTTGCTCAGTATCAAGCGCGAAAATGTAGGATCAGTGGGGGACACACAAGATGGTGTCCACCCTAAAACTATGAACTATGCAAGAAACACCAAAACAACTCCTGTATCCCCAGTCATGTCATGGGATGGGCGGATATCACTTCTAACCAACTGGTCCAATCTCACATCACTCTAAATCAGACATAACAAATGTAAAACAATTAATTCGTACATTGACTCAATGGGAACCTGATAACGAGATTTGAACACCTCAAACAGAGACCACCTTTCTACAACGACTAATATGGTTCTCCAAAGGCAAGATATAATAAATTAAGACATCATTACAAAATCACGAGCAGAATATTAACGTTCAAGACAGTGAAAAGCAAATGAAGCTAACTCCCAGAGGATCACAACAGACATCATACCAAGGTAATAATAGTAATAATTAGTCATTAAAATTAATATACACTAGGATGTATTGAACAATATAAATATGTAACAGCACACAGAACAGCAGCGGATTAGCATAACCCAACCAATTAAATCTACACCAAAGGCCGTAGCTGGATCCAGATAAATTGAGAACATTAACTGACTTATCTAGATCCAAGTAAAGACCCTAAAATATAAATTAGAATTTAATAAATCGGAAAAATAATACTAAAAAATTAATAGGAAAATCAGTAGGCATACAAAAATACTAACATAAAAACGAGACAGGATCAATGGAGCAGTGATATCCAATACCCCTAATGACATGAAGGTATAATTCTGAATGATAAAAGCTACTGGATAGAATCAAACATGATATAATGATCACCTCAATATAGTGATCACCTCTCTTAATGACCACTAATCCGATGCCAAAGAATAGTGTCTTATATAATAGTTTCACTATAGCTATATAACATTAATTTCGTACAATCAGTGATATACAACAATCAGATAGAGAAACAGTCCGTTATAACTACTAGGACAGTAACATTATTCGAGACATACAGCCTCCCTCCCAACCATCACACACCCATAAAGAATCAAGGGTTAGTACCCTTTCCCATGAGGGACGTTGAAGGCTAAAATTGTAGTAATGTTAGTGGAACGAACATTCCATTGATAGTTACTATTTAGGAAACAAACACAAGAGTCAGCAATTAACAGTTCAATCTTTAAACACTACTTTCTGATTCTTTTTCGTGTAGGGTCACAATGTTTGGCTTGGATTTCACGTGTTTTTAAATTTTACTATTCTGCCTCTCCAACAGCAGGTAATCAAATTGATAGTAACAAATTACCCAATCTTCTTATCTCAAAAACAAATATGCATTCCAGCACTGGCATTTTTCTTCAATATATATCAACATTTACATTTCTGCAGGTACGAATTGTACAAGATCAGTCTCTGCAGACTATAAATAATATGCTCAGGTCTCACCTGAATTCTACAGAATGCCAACAATTGATGATTATCATTTTAAATAAATGCACCTTTGTATCGACATGGGATGATGTCCCCCTGAGATTTTAAGAATAGTACCTACCAAAAAGTCAGACAGTGACATCACAGCACAGTTCATGATCAAAGCCAAACAAACTAACTTGGGGATGACGGTGAAAGCAATAAATGAGATTGAAATTTCACCATTCAACTGGCAATACAATTATCGTCAAGACATTTGTGTCATCCATTGACTATGACTGTCAAAAGCCAAATGAGTTATTTATTTATGTTGGGCAACAACCTGCGTTTAACCTACAATAAAACATCAAGAGACAGCATCATATTCACACAAGGTACACATTCAATACAATCAAACTTTAACTTCATTGCAAAAGCTTAACGAATCGTATATCAATTATAGCTAAATGCATTTATGAATCGAAACCCGCAATACCTTATCTATAAACGTTCGTCAATTTTTAAATTTTTAAGTCATGACGATCAACTGGTCTACTCTTTATTAGGCATTAGTAACTTTCTTATGTATGACTTTCGTACTTACATATGTATAATCTATTTATGTTTAAATAATTTTTGATTTTGTCAACTTACGACGCTCAATTTCTCCCCACATCAACAAGTAGCCATTTTCAACTTTCACAAATTGGAAAAATACGGCATTGTTGTCGATATGTTTCTTTACACGAATCATTGATATATGCATGTATCATCATGATCTACCAGGTGATGTTGTTGAAGTGGTGTCCTTTTCGTCTGTTGAAGAAACAGTGGCTGTAAAACATTTGAAAAATCCATCGCCGCATTTCACACTGTCAAGGAGAAAATGCCATCCTATAGTGACGTTAACTGGAAAGTTACAAGCTCGCCGAAATCAACTGCCAGTGAGGTACTAAACTATACCTTATCACATTTAAAATGAATATTTCGTAAAACATATTCGATACAAACTAACTTGTCTTTTATCAATACAGATACCACATTTGTGCTACGATTCACAAAGTAATTGGAGACACCCTTCCTGCTGTAGCAACAAAACTTTCAGCTACAGACAAAGCCTATCAGTTATGGGAACGCGAGGAGCTGCTGGTGCTAGTTTCCAGGGTAAAAGAATTGAAAAACATCTACTTTGTTGGAAACAAGCAGGAAAATGTTGCTGCCATTTTGCAGGTCTGTCTCCATCTAACATTCCACAATCAACCTGTAAATACAATTATGAATTAGTCACATTGTTTTAAATGTAAGATCAATTTTCTTTTAGACATCGCAGATAGCATCACCCATTTTTACTGCGTCATCAGAAATGATCTTCAAGTTGTCACTGAAGCACCATCGCCATGCCATCTTCTTCAGAGCCAACATTATGGTTCCCAGCTGTCCTGCACTATATGTGTTGCGCAGTTCCTTTTGTCCATTCATTAAGATGGGCAAGTTCGACAACAGCCATACGACATTAAAACTGTAAAATGTATGAAATGCATATACGCTGTTTATGTTGTCTGTGCTGTTTCTGTGTTTATATGCAATATGCAGTGTATGAAATTCAAATGAAGTCTTCATTTATATTCATAATAGGTATGGCCAACAACATCCATATGCAATTGAGAGATGAAAACACCAACCTCTTATTATCAAATCAACTCTTCCGTCCTTGGCGTACTTACGCTGTCGTTACAAACTGGAATACAAACAACATTTCTCCCTTACAAATGCCAAAGCTTTATTAGCAAATTTAAGGGCACATTAAAATTTAAAATGTCCGCAGACAACATAATTCGTTTGGTCAACACCACGATTGCATCAAATCAGCTTCGTCTTCAAATTCTCAATGCGGTATGCGCCACACATCTCTGGTATATATAAAAACCTCTATATTCACAATTTTCAACCAATTTTTCTAATCATATCTTACATGTTTTACTTTCAGGCACGAACGTCAACAACTTTACCAACCATTTTGAATAACTATAGTATCAGAAAATCAACTGAAATATATTAAATAAAAATCAACTTTATAATATGTGAAAAATAAACAATAATGCGCTATCACACATATGCATATGTACATATAAGCAAATTGACAACAGCTTTATAACCAACACAGCAAACAAACTAAACGTATTGCAAATCAAAATAGCTTAAAAAGATTGTTCTCAAAATTGTAAATATGTAAATAAATAACATGTTGAGATTATCATAACGAGCAACTACTCAATTATACCACTGAAGCATACAACTGAAACATTTTTCAATTTTTATTATCTCCATAATTGAATTAAATTTTGGCCATAATGCAATTGTTATGACCACAGCGTATAATAAAACGTTGATGAAATTACATTCTAAAATATCACGAAGGTTTTCTGCGATCTGATTGGTCGAAAGAGCGTGCATGAAATCCTAGGGTAAAACATGGCTCCGAAAACCGGCAAAAACCGCAAGCTTCAAAAAGTTTGATCTGTGATAAAATACAGAATTTATAACTTTTTGATAACAATCCAATAAATATCTCAATAATGACTACGATTTACAAAACGACATTTAGCTCAAGATGTTTATATTTATTGAAAAGCGTGGTAAATGAGTTATTGGTCGTGACATGGAAAATAAAAACACAGAATGAAAGACAGTTATAGGCTAGAGCAAGATACAGCAAGATAGATTTTGTCGAATAAAGAAAGACATATACAAGAACGTCTGTAATATAAGTGGTACAATAGTTCTTTAGAAAATTAATGCAGTAGTTCTTATTTAAATTTTAGGTTTAACTTGAAACAGCGTAGCCTATAATTGTATTTCATTCTGTGTTTTAATTTTGCATGTTACACGACCAATAACTCATTTACCACGCTTTTCAATAAATGAAAACATCTTGAGCTAAATGAGATAATTATTGGATTACTATCAAAAAGTTATAAATTCTTTATTTTATCACAGATCAAACTTTTTGAAGCTTGCGGTATTTCCCGGTTTTCGGAGCCATGTTTTACCCTAGGATTTCATGCACGCTTTTTCGACCAATCAGATCGCAGAAAACCTTCGTGATATTTTAGAATGCGAATTGAATAATGATGATAAATACCATTACTATCATTTACGACCGTGAAACATTTACATCACTAGTTCATTAACTGTGAAACATTCTGAAATTTTTATCAAAACCTAATCGAGCCACAGAGAGAAAAATAAGATGGAATTGCAAAACTGATCTATAATAAATAATATTTTAATTTATTTTGCTGTAAAAAGTAATATATTTCATGTGCCAAGACACCACTGCAGATGTTTATTTCATTATAATAGAAGTACGAAATGTTTTACCGTTAAAAAGCCGTTGATTAGTGGTCTGATTTGAGATCTGATTTCTGATTTAAGATTGGAGCCTAACCCGACCCAACTTGACTCAGCTTATGACGTCATGCTTCGGCAAGCTTTAGGAATACATTGGCCCAACTTACCCTCTACTGCTAAACTTAGAAAACTTTCCCCTTCTGCCTCAGCCAATTCTCACCAACTTCAGATGTCTTTTTAGGTCACATCGGAAGATCAAAGACGTATGCCCCTCAACCGCTGCATGACATCCTTAACTGGCAACCGAAGGGGGTGTTTCGACGGGGCTATGGGAAAGTAGAAGTTTTTCACGATGTTTTGTATCGGGAATTGTGATATTTACAAAATTCTTTATCATATTTACCTGACCGCGATTTGTGGCGTTCTTTGAGTAGCAAATATGTAAGGCGTAAGAGGGACGGAACATTCCTATAATGTTACTGTCTATACTTGTGTAACCGACGATTTCATTCATTATTATTTTATACTTATAAACCTTAGTAAAACGTCAATAATTCAATTCAATATGCATTTCCATAAATATAGTTCCACTGTCTCTATAAGAATTACGTAGATATAGGGATGATTCATAAAAATTTGTAAAGCTACCATGTTAAACCTCTTGTAATCATTTATAGAAACTGTCTTGTGATCGTAATGTTATTTTGATATAACTGCTGTAAATCATAAACTGTGTTCAATTTCAGTCTTGAAGAAGCTTCGTCGAAGTAAGGATCAATATCACCAGAACTTGTGTGTTGTTGTATATCACACAGTATCGAGTAACAACACCGAAGGTAAAGATTGCTTACATTGGTCATAGTATTGTATAAAAGTATCATTATTTAGCTTGAAATTTGTACTTTTTGTTTATTATCTTTTATCCTTGAACTAGAAAAACCACAAAAAATAACCTTGTGCTTTGTTCATGGTGTCCATAGATCTCGATACGAAATTTAGGACCACTTGTTGATGCAGTCTGAACAACTTTTACTATTTGATATTGTGAAAATGAAGCTTCGTTTTTCTTCTTCAAAAACATTTCACATTTTTAAATTTGTAAACAGTGTACAAAATTTGGAATTTAGTATTCCAATCTGTACCCTACCCAATTGAGTTTTTGTACATGATGAAAATACTTCAAGAGCATATAAGGTTGGTTCTACAAATATCGATTCAACAAGTCGGGTAAAAATATGTTTTGGAATGCATGTATTTACGTATGTATGTATGTTTATTAGTCAACAATGGTGGCAGGCAAATACAGGTAAGCTTGTCCTCTCTGCTTACGTAAAGCTATTAAGGAGAAAAAAAGTTACAATTAAAATGAGGTGACATAAAATGGTGTACAACAGTTCTATCGGAAATAGATTTACAAAGAACATTCAATGTTTTAATTAAATGTATATTGAGCTTGATTCTACAGCTTGACATGATGAATTATTCCATCAAGGGATTACCCTATTTATAAATTAATATTTAGAAAGATTTATATTTGAATAATGGCGACGTTTCAATATCAACAAGTCCATGCAAAATTTTATACACGAGTATGAGATCATTTTCCATCCTAAGAAGTTTTATACTTTTGAACCTTTTTGATTTAATAGTCTCTCCTCATATGATATATCAAAATCCCAGTTTTCATATTTGAATTTAGAACAGATCAAGGATTTATTCTTGCAATTTGATTGGTTAACTCCAATAACGCCATTTCACCATAGCCGAGTTTGACGCCGTGTATTTCAAGAAATTTAGGAAAATACCAAACAAATTTTAACTTCAATGTAAACTCATTCAGGAGAAAACTCGAAGGCAAAAAATACTCGCCGAGGCAGCTCGTAATTTTTTGATGCCTACTCGTTTTCTCCTTACGTGCCTCTCGTGGTGCTATCTTCTCATAGTATGAAAGTATTAACGGAAAGTATGAACTATTTGTTTATTATATTTAGTAAACTTGCCGTGAACACGCTCGAATATCCTTCTGTAAATAAGGGCTCCATACAACGGTGGAAGATTCCATGATAGTTCTAACATCGATCATATATGCTTTCAGCATGCTATCAGGGTCGTTTGTATGAAATATTTTTTTAATCAGATAATTCATCGATAACGCCTGCCTTGCTATTTTAGCACAATTCGTAGACGACTTCCGGTTTGATGATAGTGATAGACCAAGATCTTGTATGTCAGATGTTTGAGAGAGAGGTTTATCAGACAAGCTGTATTGAACTGCATCAATTTTGTCGTTACCAAAAAAGAACACTTGACATTTGTGTGCTGATACCTTCATTTCCCAATTTGTACATCACCTATCAAAATTATCTAAAGAGTAAAAATTTTGTTCTGCCCACTGTCACTTCTGGCAAAAGAAAATTTTGCGTCATCCTCAAAATATTTGATGTCGCAGCTTGGTTGAACACAACTTGTTTAATCATTGTCATAAATAATGAATAACAGTGGTCCCAGAACGGATTCTTGAGGTACACCACTGGTTACAAGTAATTCAGGCGATAATATTGAACAAACGGATATAGCTTGTATACCATTTAACAGGAATGATTCAATCAATACCAATAGTTCACTCAAAACCTTGAATGTATATAGCTTAGATAAGTGTTTTTCGTCCGAAACAGAGTCAAAGTCTTTTGGAAATCAATGTATATAGTATCTACTATCTTCATTTCATTAAAGACTGATAACCACTTGCTAATAAAGAATATTAACTGAGTACAAGTGGATCTTTTAGATAAAAATCCAAGTTGATCTTTTGATAAGTATAATACCAGTAGATGTTCTATAATGTCTCTAGAAATTATTGTTTCCATCACTTTTCAAGGCAATGGAAGTGAGTGATATGGGAAGATAATTTTTCTTGCCTTGCCTTTTTTAATATAGGGGCTAGTATGGCTGTTTTCCAGATCTAAGGTATTTTGCCATATTTCAGAGTCTCAAACTTCCAAAGTTCATTACGTATTCTGAGCGGAAAAGGAATTTCTTCAGCAATTGATTTTATAAAAATGAAAGGGTAGCCATCAGGCGATCGCGAAGTTTTACAAGGCAACTTCTGTAAAATGTTAACTACTTTAACATACGAGAATTCGACAAAGTTCAAAGAATTCTCGTCCTACACTAATGGTTGGAATAAAATAAAAAGGATTATTCAATAAAGGTGGTTTTGATCTTTCAGTAATGAAGGTATCGTCATCGGCCAATAGAGCAGATATATATGGTGTAGAAATTAATTTTCTATTAGCAAATGAATGGAACTTTTCCGGAGAAGCATCTTCAATCAGATCTTTTTCCTTGTCGAAATAAAATGTTTGATTTTTACTGAACGAAATGACTTTACCACCAGGCAAAATGATTTCGTACTACCACGCAGAGTAATCAATCACTTATGAAAGCTTCCGAGTTCCACACACATCAATCAAATTTTTGTTCTTATGTTCGCTCTCCCCTTGGGCTCAATTTTTAATGCCGATTTCCTGGACTGAAAATTAGGCAGCAGCACTCTCCTACGCCCCCCAAGCACAACCTTTTGTCCACATGTTAACAGACTCCATGATTCTAATAATTTTCCGATTTATAGAGATTTTGAGCAGATTAGTTATGTAAAGACATTGATTGTAAACGTCTAAGCTAATGGTAAAAATCAAATTGTTATAAAAAACGAAATATTTTTACCTTATGAATGAAAGCCAAAATAAAATTTAGCACCAAATCGAAATTACATTGAACTTGATTTAATTTGAAAACGCCATTTTTGAGTGCGCCAGTAGTTGATTAGAATGTAACGTGACCGCTACTAGCATGCTTGTATAGGCTAACGGAATAAAATCAATTGATGATGTTAGTGGTCACTAAGATCTGTGAAAGTGTGCTACGGGCAAATGATTGCTGCTGTTCGAATTAAGTGATAACACTTGACGCTAATAAATACTGTCCTAGTTCGACTTCTGGAACGAAATGTAAAATTTGGCAAGTTCTTGGAAGCTTAAGAGCGGTTGAAAAAAGAAAAAATTTGTTAGAATGATAATGAATACCTTAGCATCGCTACTTTCTTTCCAATCGATTCTAAATTCGACACATTTTCTTCTTATTTGACTTTTTATAGAAACTGCAAAATATTCTCTTTCAAAATCACTAGCACATAGCATTTAGCGTAAACCTCACAAATAGTTATTAGATTAAAATTAATTTATGGAAATTAATGGTATAATTGTTGAAAATGTATGTATCTACCTTATTGTGTAACTGTTGAATTATTGTAATTGCAATTTGTTTCTTAGAAAAATGGGATTCAAAAATGACAGAATTGTGTAATTAACGTTTTCATATGCTCTTCTGATTCTCGTGGAAGATCAAATAAAAAGTAAAAAATAATCAAAACATGAGACAATTTCTTACACATGATTTCTAGAAAATACGTATCGCCAGTTTTCTATAAAGTTTTGAATATCTTGTTAATTCAGAGAGTTTCACAATAAATCTCTGTGAACAAAAACTTGTGCTTCATTAATGAAATAGGCTTGATGAAAGCTTACGAGCACCTGCTTTTCCATCAAAACTATTTTTATCATGCTTAAACGCAACAGTTGAAAATCGTCAGTATGAGGAAAATAAAATGATGATTACATTAAATTTTTTGCGAAATAATTGTGAAGGCTAACATATACATTTAAATTCTAACAGTTTATTATAGTTAAACTATAATCATCGCCCTATCAATGCAATAATATTTTAGGAAGACTTTTAGCCTTCCCTCAAACTTATTATTATCATGTTGAATCCCAACAGTTGAAAATCGTCAGGATGAGGAAATAAAATTTATAATTAGAATTTTACAAAGTGATTTTTAATTAATAAAATGATATCGCGCAGTGCATCAGTGAAAGTTACTAAGTACAATTAATGGCGTTCCCACATGGATAAATTAAGCTATAAACAATGTACACGTTTGAAGTTTACATATTTGGATGTTAGAATACCATGCGTATTATATTCTGTTAAAGTTATTTTAACATATGTTTCTGTTGCGTATTATTTTCTCGTATTTCTGTTTTTCTTTAAATGAAATTTAAATATCCTAAATGAGGAATATATTTGCAGCTATAATCGAAGCATGTATACAATTTAAAATCAATATTTCAAACATCAAATTTTACGCATTTATAATTCATCATCTATCAATAATATCATGCTATTATAAGCTTTAAATGACTAACTGTAACATGTCTGTTTTCTCAGAAAAACAAAAATGAAAAAACTAAACTTCTTCACACACAATGGCTATCTTGTGATATTTATTGGTTGTTTTAGCTATATTAGATTGTGAAAAAATATTTGCCTCTAAAACAATATAGTATATCAGCACAGGGAACTTATGTGCATTTTTGACTATTTTGATTATTTTTTGACTTTTAGCTTTGAACTGTTTTAACTATGCATTAGCGTTGTTTTTAACTAGCCTGCTTGCAGACTCACTGTCAAAATGTAAACGTGTTAAAACAGTAGAGTCTGTTAACTCGAAGACAGAAACGTTTTATTTCTGATTCATCATAAGGTGTGGGAAACGGCTGCCTTTATATCGCTATAATGCTCGGCAATGAAAGTAAATCCCAGAACAAGACCAATGGAAACAACAATTTATTACTAATTTAATTGAAAAATCATCTACAGCAAGTATTTCACAATTATTTCCGAAAATACCTAATTTTTCTAAAAACATGAATTCAGATATTAACATTAATAATGAGCAAATCGTCTAACACGTTAATTTATGCTGCACTATAGAATTATTAATTGCAAAACCATCAACGCTATAATTTTCTAGGTAAGTTCGTGATAGGTTTATATTGTCGAATTCAGCAAATATAGAATAAATTTGTAATCTTAATATACAGGGAATCATGGCGTCAAATCACAGCCCTTGTAAGACAATAGTTTTCACTCCACTCTACGCCCCATGCTAAATCAGAAAAAAATAGCTTTGATCTTCATGTTAAAAGACTGTACTGTTCTAACAAGTTCATACTTGACAGTGAGTCTGCGCGCAGGCTAGTTTTCAGCTCAGCGGGCAAATAATGTTCACACTGCGCATCATAACTGACGGACCCAGTCCAGCCCGTGTCTAATTTTACAAACGTATTATTCTGATTCTCAATCATGATGAAATAAAAAATTAGAGTGTTTGCAAAATTATTAAAAGCATGTGATATATTTCCAAAATTAGATTAGGACAAATTTACAATGATGATTTGATAGCTATACTGCTGTGCATCGGAAAACTGCGGTTGAATTGGGAAACTTCACTGTTTTGCTTAAAAATATTTCAAGTCAGAACGGCTAGAGTTCAGTTGAGGAATATAGTATGCATGAGTATTAATGATAACATTTTTCCTCTACCATTCTAGCACCAGTAGATTTAATTTTTTGAGAAATAAATTGTGTAGGTTAATGATTTAATGAAGAAATAGTGGTGTAAAATCAGAAAAATGCAATGGCATTTCTACTGTTATCCCTTTCATTTAACATTGAACAATAGTCCAATAGTTTATAACAATATTTATTATATTTATTCGCTTTATTTATATTGCGTTATTCCAAAACTTTGCTCAATAGTGCTTTGAACTTTCAATAAGCTTTACCTAAAATCAATAACAGATGTTATATATATAGATTAAAGTCTAATAGTTTATTATAGTGAAACTCTAATCATCGCCCAATCAAGGCAATAACAGTTTAGGAAGACTAGGTTCTAAAACTCATACAATATTAATGATTTAAGCGAATTGTTATTTATTTCTTACAACGACTATTTTTACCTATGCGGTCTGACCTTTGTGGTTAACATCTATCATGAGGAGTATCTCAGAGAAGCGTTTTACCATTCTGTGGCTATTCATCAGTGCAATCGTGGTCAACTATACTTCTGCTACATTATCTAACTCAACAGTGGAACAAAAATGTCAGTTGAATGTTAGAAATAATTCAATTACAAAACGAATTTTCGAAGGACACAAAATTGAAGGTATTCAAGCTATTATACAAGTGTTTAGTCGTTCCATTTTTGTTTGCGATGCACAATGTAAGAACGTACTTTCTTGCTATGGTTATACTTTTGCTGATGGAAATATAACATGTTGGATTTACAATGCTACGAATTTAAAAAATCATATGATTGAGATGCAAGGAGTAGTAACAGTGCTGAAACTACCGGTAAGATTAATGTTACAATGTGTTACAATATGTATACCATATCGTGAATACATTCAGAGCGTTAGACATGTAAATTTTATTGAACGATTTTAAAAATTCATCATTAAAAATTTGAGGTCTTAAGCTCTACTTACACCTGCTTGTCCTGCAGATTTATAATCCATTTATTATGTCAAAATTCGTCATGCTGATGTTAACAAATAAATACTTCAATTTGAATAAATGAACTAAATTTGCACTTTACTGAAACTCTAATGAAAAATAAACTAATTATTAATACCAGCTCTTATGTTGTTTAAAGAATTATCATTTGATTTATCGAAGGCAATATAAATTAGTTGAATGTGTTGTGTACAAAGAAATATGTAGTACTTTAGTACGGTCTTTTTTCGATTCTAGCCTAGAGCAGCAACTTATTGCGTTGAAATTATTATTGTTACAGTGCAAAGTTTTTTATTCATTATTCAAGTTCAACATCAATTAAAGTTGAAGAATTTATCTGAAATCATTGTAAATAAAATAAGGTAACATTCAACCACACATAGCTCTCAATTTCATCATATTACTTATGACCTCGGTCTCGGAGCGTTTGAGTGACTTTCCGCGGAAGAAGCAGTTTGAAAAATCGGCTTTATTCCTTTATCTGAACATTATTAGACCTACATAATTCCTTGGAAGTAATTTGTAACAAATTACAACGATAATGAAAACTTAACCTGATATTTTGTAATTTACATTGAATGGGAAAAATTCGCCGTTCATGAGATTGGTAGTCAGCGATTAGTATCACATTTGATGACTTTTTAAACCAAAATATCACTGTTTCGTTAGAGCATCAGGCTACAAAATAGTTTGTGTCTTCTCTCCTTGTCAACCCTAGCAACAAATCAAATATCCATAGTACTTTATATCCATACTTGGTCTTTTCTCTATTGAATCATGAACACTGAACTATATAGTATTGTATAGCATTTTTTCAAAGGATTGCTGTAAATTTCATACAATAATGTAGATTTATATTTCTCAATTTGTAACAGGAAGTATTGATAGAATTTAATAAAGCAATTTTTCAATCTTAGTGACTGGCACGGGAGGCTGCATTGCAAACATGCTTGAATACTAATGCTTGAGCTGTCTGTGCAATGTAACTTTATTTTATATTTCTTTTCTGAAATGTTTGCATTTAATATGTATTAGTAATAACAAATTTTCAAATATTTTCATCTTCTTAGATTTATTGCAATGAAACTGCAGCAGGTGAGATTTTTCCTTCATATTTTATGGTAGATAATAATTGAAATTGGCTTGCTTTTTTTTCAAAAATAGTATAAATATAAGGTGTAATCACACATGTTATTATCAGTATGTTTACTATATAAGTATTAGAGTTATGGTGCAGTTAACGTTCTTTTCAATTCAGTAATAAATATTGTAATGAATTAGGGAGCTTGTTTAAAGAGGATTTCCGTGAAAGATTCTCTAAAATCTACAGTTGTTTTTCACTATTCTTCACTTTTAATATTACGTTTTATTGTATTAACTAAAGGTGTTTGGTCACCTTGGTCCATGATTGAATCTGACAAATCATCGATTGGTTGGTATAGTTCATTTGGCAATCGAACCTGTGTAGAGTCTGAAGTTGGATGCAAAGATGCTTTTTGTGACGGTGTGACAGATTATACAATCTTGTGTCAAAACTACAATTGTGAAGGTAACTTATTTTCCATTTACGATAGATAATTTGGATGTGATTTCAATGCATAAAAGTCATGTGTTGATGCTTTGATTCATTATGTGACTTTTGTTGGAAAAAGAGCATTTCCTTTTCAACTTTGAGGCTGCAAGACGCAATGGATAAATTTGATGCCTTCAAAATTGTTTACTTTGTTTTTCCTGTTATTTTGGTGAGGAGGCTATAATTGACTAACGAATAATGAAATAAATTATAGAAAATATTCAATTATAGAAATGTCTTAATGCATAAACATTCTATCACAATGCTTACAATGTTGATTTCAATACAACTAAATTATATTTGATGAGTAACTTCTTCTTAAAGCATTTGATAACAAAAATCAAAGACAACAGTATATTTGAAGGTGTTTTATTGATAAAACTCAACGTTTCGGCCATCGTCTGTGATTATTTTCAAGAGTGAAAGAAATTTTTATTATATAAAGTTAACTTTTATACTGTAAATAATTAATTTATTTCTAATTTATGACTACCTAGATTACCTAATTGTAAAATAAAACTCTGTGGATTGTTTCCATCTTTTTGCCTTCGTGGATTGAACCTTGTTGAATGTTGGTATCACACCGAACTTCAAACAAAGACGATTAAATTCAATTACAGCTTGGCAGTTAATGAATTAAATGCTGCGTTTCTCCAATCTCTGGAATAATTGCAGATGATTGTTGCTTTTATGCTTTTTCAATTAGGTAATCTAGGTAGTCATAAATTAGAAATAAATTAATTATTTACAGTATAAAAGTTAACTTTATATAATAAAAGTTTCTTCCACTCTTGAAAATGGTCACAGATGATAGCCGAAACGTTGAGTTTTATCAATAAAACACCTTCAAATATACTGTTGTCTTTGATTTTTGTTATCAAACTAAATTATAGCACCGATATATATTGTTCCCAACTTCTAGATGGACCAGACACCCTCAGCTTTTCTGAAACGGGAATCTACAGTGTGAAGATTTTGGGAAACGATGTACATCTTTATGTGGAAGTGGACGCAAATTCTATGGGTAAATAAAAATTTTTCTAACATATTTAAAATAGAAATTGGTGTTTATATACAATCAGTTATATCTACTTATACTAATAATATTGTCTGTTTATATACCACTATATTACTATATTTCTATAGTTCTATATTTCTGTGTCTGTCGGCGACTTATAATACAGGTAATCCGTGTCGGGAAATTATGCAAACATTGTTGTCGAGATAACCTTGTACAGTAACACATTTGTTGTATGAAAATTACAACTTTCTGAAGTTGTTTTAAAATTATAAACTTCATTTGACAATTTATTTGATATCATTGTATTGAAAAATTTACAGATGTGAAAAATTTCATATGTTGATAATCTAGTGGGTAGCTAAATCGAACTCAAATTTAAATCTCCAGAACGAAAATATTTCGTTTTGAATTTAAGCTGCGAGAAAAAGATTTGAACAAAAGTCAACAAAATAATTTCATCACTTTTATGATATATAATGAAATATTACAAAATACTGAATTGCATTGAATTACAAGAATAACTAAAGCCAACAAAATATGTTTTGAAGGATCAAAGAAGCAGGGTAAGAAACGCTTTGAAAACTAGACAGTGTGATGAGTTGTTACTATGTGTATCCATGAACGTCGGACACATGGACTCACGAGATAAATCAATACAATTTATATAACTCTGATTATATAATATACTGGTTGCATGTAGCAACGTACAACGAATACCTGATTCCCTCCAGGTCGGGATCTCTCCCTAACTAGCAGAGAGGCGACATCGTTGAGAGGCTAGGTCTAATATCTCTACACCTCCCTTTTTGGATCAATAAAGTTATGATTCTACAATAAATGTTAGTGATATACTTTCTTTATGTTTTTTTATATAAACTTTAAAACAACCGTTATAGACAATAGCTATTTAGTTACTGTGTTAATGTGATATGAGTGATGTAACAATAGATGTTGATGAGTTACTGGCCATAGTAGCAAGGGCTGTTGTGTGTGGTAACTCTTCTTCTGATTGAATGTTGGAGGAGTCGTTCCATCATTGGATGTAGGTTGAGTCGTCCGGTCAATGGATGTTGGCTGAGTCTTCTTCGGCTTCCGGAGGTGTCGTTGTTTCTTGCTAGGACAGTGCCAGATGGAAGTTTGAACAGATAGCGTCGATATGGTAAAGCGGTCGTAATGATACCAACTCTATCCCAGAGTTTACTGTTAGAATCTTGAATCAGGCTTCGTCGCGAATGACCAATGGGACAAAATTGCGGGTATCTTCATTGTAATGATTGATTGCAAGTTCATCAGCATCTGTAGCGGTATTGAACCATTTTTAGTCAAATGCCAGATGAGGAGTTGGAAGACGCATTCGTATAGGGACACCAAATATTCTTCGAGCTGGTGATAATCCATCAGCTTTTGGGGTGTTGCGAAATACTAAAATAGCTTCATTCAGCTTGGCTTTATTCAGATGAGTGTGTTCTGTGATAAGTTTCGTTATGCTAATTTCATGGCTTTGACGCCAGCTTCAGCATGGCCATTGCTTTAAGGGTAGTAAGGGGACGATGGGTCATGTTTGATTCCCCAATGTTTGCAAAATTGATCAAATTCGTTTGACTTGAATTGTGGTCCGCCATCAGTGCGAAGGTTTATTGGAGCTCCGTAATCTCTAAAGACATTTTTCATGGAATAAATGACCATTGTAGTAGTAGGATAGGATCATCAGTGTAGTCATGTACACAAGGCCATCCAGACTAGCGGTCGACGTAGACTAGGAAAATTTTTGTTCTGGCAGAAACTAAGTCAGCTTAACATTGCTCAAATGGTTGGTAGGGTCAAGTCCAGAGAGAAATGTTTCTTTCTGTTGTGAATACTGATGAATTCTGCAGATATCAGAGGATTCAATGACGTTGCGTATATCATTGGATATGCCAGGCGAGTAATATGATGCTGTGCTCTTCGTTTTTTATGCTCAATACCTTGATGGGCAGTGTGTAGTCCTTCAAGCATCATACGTCGCTGTGAACGTGGTATCAATAGACGGTAGCCATTGTAAAGGATATATTTGTCATGCAGTAGAAATAACACCCTTGTACTGTTTCAGATGTGATGGTAAATGGCATCGTTGACAATTACTTTATTAATCCCATGAAGTATTCAAGAACAACTGCGTTTTGAGAAATATTAGGAATTCATCGCAACAAGTTTGTTTAAATATGTCTTCATTATTTAGAGACTTTAACGCTGTCAACTTGATTAGATGAAGACTTCTTTGCATTTCGTTGTCCTCTTTCTAATTATTACGTCACGTTCGAAGACAATAGGAATTGTCGGTGTTCGATTAGCTGGCAGTCAATTAATAAGGGGACAAGCCATCCATAAAGTAGGTACTCAGTTGAGGGAGAGGGGTCATATCAAAAGCGTACAACTGCGTTCATGGGAGAGGGGATGTGTCAAGTATGTACGCATCTTAACTATCTATGTAGCACTTTTTGAAAGATAAATTGCCAGTTTATTGATGACTAAATTTTTTTTTTTGCATAAATTCTCATCATCACCCTCATCTCTCTTGCATGACGATGTTATTATAAAGATAACGAAATATTGCCAATCATGTCTCTTGTATCGCTGTCATTTATCTTACAATCAATTGACATGAAGAAAATCAGTTAACATGACATTTAACAGACACACCTAATAATCAAAATCATATTACTAGTAATGTCGATCATTTTTAGTTAATTGCTTGAGTCAACAAGTCACCAAACGTCAAAACTTGATCAGAATCTGCTATAACATGTATCACCATGCATGTGTGTTTAGATTGTGAGATGATTTAAAAAATCAGCATCAAAACTGCCTCATATATATTGCTTCAGAGTATGGAGAATATTCATTGGTCTATATTCAAGTGATACCAAGTGCACATAATCTCATTTTTGGCAAGGTCAAACAGAACTGGGGATCCTGCAACTGCAATCCTAGTTTCCAAATGGCTATAGAGTAAATATGTTTTTATGTTCTTTAGGCCAAAATTTTGAAAAATTTCAAAACGTTCTAGAATTCCAAAAGGCAAAATCATCTGTCAGACTTTATATTCGAAGGACGGAGGGATTATTTTCTGACAATTTATTGTTAACAGTGTTTACAGTTTTTCATTGTTGCAGCCAGGTATGCAGGTGTTCAGCTATTCAGAAACTTGGTGGATCTGGATGTATTATGATAAATGCATGCTGACAGTGCAGCGCCTGCGAAATGTTTCCCATTTGAGAGACCCACATATCCATCGTGCAGAAGCATGCAGCATCTCTGAGAATTGTGTAAAAGATCAATGCAAGCAATGCTCCAGAAATATGTTGTAAAGACATCAGTGTATTCCTTATAATTATTTGTCAATAAACGTAATTTGATTTTCTTTGAGAATATTTGAGAATGTTTCAACTGGTATTTATTGTCTATTGGATAATTGTTTACTACATATATGTTTCGTTGGCATTCCTTCTGTACCCGTTGTCTGCCGGTACGACATCTCAATTACAGTCTACAAGACGGTAGAGTTGTTTTTATTGTAGCACTGTAGTAAGTGTGCTGGCTGGTTAGTATATTGAAGTTTTGAAGGATTTCCATCAAACATCAACATTATTTAGAATTCAAACCTCAGGAAGACTGCATTCTCTAGGGTCTTGCCAGGAAATATTTTCACATAATTCACTCACAGTTGCAATGAAATGTGATAAATTGATCTTACATAAGTCTACAAATCCATAAAAAGGTAGAATGTAGAGGTGAAATATTCAATAGACTACATGTGCAATTTGGTTTCGAAAAGGATATTTAGGTTGGTCTGGACTATCAGACTTAACAATATTCAGAAAATGATCAGCTAAGCTACCTTATGTTGTCTGAGTTTCTACATCATTCATAATAACCACTTACCAAACACTAAAACCTTTTCCACCTCCAACCTTGCCTTCAAATGCCCCCAAAAAATGTTTCTTTGCACCCTATTTGTAATGGCGTTTTTCAGAACTACTTTGGACGTTCAGAACTTCAGAGCCATTACTTCACCTTGCCAAGGCTGCGTTGGAGTTGAAAGGATAATGTCTCTTCATGGCTTGATAAAATACATTCTAAACCAGAATTAAGCTCTGCCTGATCAAAATCAGACGTTGTTTTTCAAGCAGATGAATGAAGCAGTAAGCCTAATGAAATGAAATGAAATGAAATGAGCCTTTGTTTGTGGTATGACCGTTTGAGCGATTGCAGTGAAATTCGGTTGTACAACTCTTGACGTCACAGTCGCTAAATTAGTGCCCAGGCGCCTGTCCCCAAAATCATCCAAAATGTAGCACTTTTGTGATGCCAAATATACCTTAGGCATCGAATTTTCAAGGAAAACGTATCGCGATGGTACTAAGTTGAACATGCAAATTCATAATCTGTAAAAATCTGAAAACCCATTTTTTCATATCATAGGCACTTTAAATATCCCACTGTTTTGTTTTAAAAATTAAATCTGAATCAAATTAAATTAAAGTTCATCCTCCAAATCACGATGCTGCAATCGTCATGGATGCCTTTGATTGACGGTTGTTTCAAAATTAATTATGCAGAAAGCGAATAAATGGTCGGAATTTATTTTTGATGTTTTGCTTGTACCATTAGTTGGTTTCCACTAAAAAAATTAAACAACTCGCCCTTGTTGTCTACCGTCTTGAATAGTCAAATCGGATTCGTTGTCTTATTATAAAATACATTTTTACTTCTAAATTTACGCTATTCCATTTGTGTGTTTGTAATGTCTACAACAGCGGAGATTAGGGAAGCCGATTTGAATCCAATCAATGCATGACTTATATCATTGAATTCGTCTTAACCCGGATGTGTCCTTCCAATTCTGTGTTTCTTCGACTGGCCAATTTTTGAGGGAAAAATAACCAAAAACGGTTTTTTATTTGTTCTCAATGCCACTCTATTCAATAGAGCTGCTTAATCAAACAGCTCCATACATGATAAACATTCTAGAAACATTGGAGAAGAACACCCTTTTGTTATTTCTGTAAAATGGCACATCCACATTATAATGATAGCTGGGTGTGTAACAAAAGTTAAATAAAGTTAAATAAGTGAAAACGCAATAAGATAAAAGTAAATGCAAACAAACTCCTCATTCTTAGGTTGCAAATATCATCATTTTAGGAATTGGTCTGTCAAATTTGTTCCGATAACTAAATAAGGCCTACAGCCTGCAGTAATGAAGATATGTTTGCAGTCAACAACATTAAACGTTAATCAAAATGGGGCTTGTATCACGAATAAGTATTGAACGAGTCAATTCCGGCAATTTATTACTTCCTCAGTCTCAGCAGTGAAACGAAATAAACTATAAATAAAGCGTTTGTGTTTGATTACGGTATTCAAAATTGTGATCTAATTATCAATGGTGATTCCCAAGATTACAAAATCAATCCTACAATATATACATAGCATAAATTTAAAATACAATCCCCAAAATGTATCTCTGGCTCTACATCAACAAGGGGGCGGGTTGTTACTTGGAAAAAGGGAAGTATCCAAAGAGTTCTGGAAACTCGAAGTTATCCCAGAAATTCTGAAAACCTAGAAAAAGTATTTCAACTTTTTTTTTTCTTTCAATGTTCTCCAAACTTCTTCAAAAAGATTCCAAATTTATTTTTTCAAAAATCTCTAGCAATTTAAAAACAGAACCACAGAAACTTTCTGTAAACTACACAGCTGGAATAGCGACCCCCAAAATTGGCATGTCTCCAAATTCCCTTCATATGAGATTTACCCTCCCCCGGGATACAAGGAACTATAGAGAGCGTGTAGCAAATTACAGACGGAACAGGAGGTCCTAATGCAATAACAAGTAGATTGAACACTAACAGATAGCCTGTCACAGCTACAAGAGAAAGTTAAACACCACGTAGTAGAGAGAGCAGATTGCAAGGGAATATAGATATTTCGGCAAGTATAAGAGACAGTGAAACACCAAATACAAAGGAAAGAAAATAACAACCAAATGGCAATCTGGTAGCAAATATACGAGACTCTCAAACGTCAAATATGAGGGATCAATCCAAGCAGATCCATCCATTTTCCATCAATATTCTAGCTGGTCTGTTCAAAAGTCTTTGGGAAGGCACAGGCTTATAGTTCTCAGACCCTTTTAAGAGTAAGGACATTTAAAAAATCTTCAAATAATTGAAAATAATTGTAATGTAACGCATAGTACACATAATGACATGTAGGATATTTATTAGTAAGGGTATAAATACTACATTATTTTGCTGAAATTACACTCATTGAGTGTAACTTAGTGACTAGTCACATAAATAAGTATAAGATATATTAAGATAATATATGAGTGGTATGAAGTGACTGCTTTTAATGAATAATATTGGCATTCAAAAAACCATTGCATTTCTTATCAAATCTATAATACCGTTACGGACATAGACTAACATAGACTTATGATATTGGCAAATGCAATGTATTTAATTTAGCTCTCTTCTCGTTGACATTTTCAAAATGTGTTGGTAAGGTATACCCTATAATCTATTTTGCAATCGGATCTCTAGAAAATGCTTTCCTACTATCATAAAAAGATACTTTAAATAGGACTTTCCGGCTAATGAAGCGAGATTCATTCATAGGACCACAGTTGTGTTCAAACATTTATTAATAATTTCAAATCACACAGAGAAACTAGATTATAAAAATTAAATATTAAATACTATTTACATTCCAACTTGACGGACAATAAAAGGAACTTATAACTCATGTTGTCAAAACATGACCTGCAAAATTGCGGTTTTCCTCGATAAAAAAGTTTTTTTTTGTGTGCTCCTGTCAGCCGTTATGGACTTCCATGTTCACTGCAGGTTTTCTTAAACTCCTCCAAGGTGTTCATCATTCTGTTTAAGTCTCTGATTTTGCATGAATCAGTTTTTATCATTTTATTATACTTCTATTTATCACCGTCATATCGATATGGTTTTAGCTTTAGTTCAACACTATGAACACATGCCCTTGTAATATGAAATGAAAGAGTTTTTCCGACTTTTTATTGGTTTTTATCGATTAATAGACAGAAAAATTTGAAAACCCAATCATGAGACACACATATACCTCTCACCTGTTCCATAATCTATAAAATGGTAGTTCAAGTGAAAATACCATCTTGTTGAATACTTTAGCATGGATTCATATTCAAAGGCGACAAGATGGCATCATTGACTTTTATCGTGATTGAAATGCCTACAAGATTGGTTTTGGTAATGTATCTTCTGAATTTTGGCTTGGAAATGATATCATTCATCAATTAACAAAAATGGGCAACGCAATGATCAGATTTGAACTGTTTGATGGACAGGAATGGAGATATGCTGAATATGATCATTTTCAAATTGATGATGAAAGCCAACAATATCGTCTAACTGTTAATGGATATTCAGGTAAAATTCAGATGTTTCGATTGTTTTATTTCCTATAATGGACTGGAGTGCTCCTCTTGCCTATTATTTTTTCATCAAAGAAACATTCTAGCCAACGTTTTGTTTTCGATGTCTTTGAAATGCTCAATAGAATCAATTGCCTTTAGCTAAAACAATTTATCATCGCATTATTTCACATACGATGTTCAATTCGTAGTGCTATAACTTAAATGTTAATCAAAACAACTTTGCTGTGTTGGAAATAAATCCCTTATTTGTACATTACAGCTCTGCTGTTGGTCTGCATTTCTGCAATTTCATCAACAAAATGTGAAAGATGAGCACCATACGTTTAGAATTTTACAGAAATACAAAAATAAATTTGATTGTTTGATACATGAAATGCTTGCAATCAGGCAGATCAGACCGACACTCAATACGCAATCCGATTATATTAAATCTAAATTGCTTGCCGCGTAACTGTATTGTTTTACGTCATTAACCTCTTTTCCTTGTAACTTCATAGTCTATGCTTTGCTGAATTTTATCACATTTAAATTGAAATCTGTTATCATATATTGTAAATAAGCTAAATAATTTAAATTTCTATCCTTTTAATTATATTCACTTGATAGTCTCATAATAGTATAATGACGAAAAGTCGCAAAATCATGTCTATTTTCTCGTTAGTGTCAAACTTATTAAGCTAAAAAGCAAATTTTCAAATCGTTTGTCTTCTTATCAAACTGATTAAACAGAATAGTATTTTATCGAAATATTTATTCGATAATATTTCAAGAATTTAATTTCGAATTCTCAGGAAATGCAAACGATTCATTAAGTTATCACAATGGAAAGAAGTTTTCTACAGAAGGTGTTGATAATGACAACCATGATTATGTCCATTGTGCGGAAAATTTTTATGGAGCATGGTGGTATGGCGATTGCACCCAATCAAGCCTGAATGGTATGCTTTCCCCGACGAGTCCTTTAGATTCTTTCATGAAAGGACTTATCTGGTATTCATGGAAGGGACATCATTCATTACTGAAAACAACAATGAAAATTAGGTATCGTTCTGGACAATGATGTAGAGTAATACGGTCAACATTAGTTATTTTATAGATTTTTGCACTGTATTATAGGTTATTTTATTCGATCACTTCACAGCTAATATAATAGTCAGAATATTAGATAGACATGTTTGCTACTAAGAGCTAGCTTAAAGTCAAGGTAATTATCTGGAAATTATTTGATCAATTCGATGGGGTGACAGTAAATACAGTGGTACGAGATTCTTATTTTGAATATTTTGGTCACTTTTGTTGCTGTTAGTTGTTGTTGTTGTTGTTGTTGTTGTTGTTGTTGCTGTTGTTGTTGTTGCTGTTGTTTTTATTGTTGTTGTTGTTGTTGTTGTTGTTGTTGTTGTTGTTGTTGTTGTTGTTGTTATTGTTGTTGTTGTTATTGTTGTTTTTTTTTGTTGTTGTTGTTGTTGTTGTTGTTTTTGCAGTTGCTGTTGTTGTTGTTATTGTTGTTGTTGTTGTTGTTGTTGTTGTTGTTGTTTTTGTTGTTGTTGTTGTTGTTGTTGTTGTTGTTTTTGCTGTTGTTGTTGTTGTTGTTACTTTTGCTGTTGTTTAGCTTTCTTTTGTATCGGTGTATTACAGAAAAGCGACTTTTCTACAAATGGTGCAAAAATTATGTTGAATTATTTAAAAAATTATTATTACTCGGCACTCTTTTACCTTTTTAAATAGTTGAAGGTATCAATGTCAATCAATTGAATGAGTTGAATACTTTCGATGGTTTTGTATAATTTTCGATCCATCATAGGATTCTCTAATGATCTCAACTGTGCATGATAGTGATATTGGTCTCAATATAGTCCAAAGTTAGAATGTAGAAAAAAATTTTAAAACAATTAATTAAGCAATCTAGCACCAGTGATTTGCAAGATTTGTTTTTCATAAATCTTAAATTTTGTTCAAATTATTGCACGTTCCATTGACATTATCTACCATTTGAGTTATGAGCCGACGATAATTGAAAATAGGTATAGCATTTCAAATTCTACTGCAGTATTGTCACACTCTATTTACTTCGTATCTGCGGAAATATTTTTTTCTTATCTCATAATTTGTAAAGTTGTAATGGTAAAATTGTTTGTAAATTGCTACGATTAGTTATTTTTGAATCGATGATAATTGAAAAAAAAGTATAATCTTTCAAATTTTAATGGATAAAGCAAACCTCACCTTAACTATTAAACGAATGTTTTGTTTCCTCGTCTTAAGCAAACTTGCACATGATAGAGTTTGACTAAATATTTCACTATATTCTTTTTAGACCACGACTATATATTCAAGTTAAAAAAAAGCTATTTATTCAAGAACACTACTATCTGCAGATATCAAAAAATATTAAATTCTATGTACATAATTAAATAACTGTCGAGTTTCCAATGATGTTAATTGCATTTTCTCTTTTCTCGACGAAAAATTAAAGTAGGAGATGATTACCATAGACAAATACCTTCTAAATAACAAACATGATTTTCTGATTTTCTGGTTGTGATTTTATCAAAGCTTTTACTTTATTGCACTTATTCCGATTTTCAATCAGCCATTAATTTACACCATTTATACATTTACATCACATTTTACATCACATTTTATTTTATCATATCAATATGTAATTAGGAATATTCTTAGGTTTCAAATGATTAGAAGATAATTTAGAAAGTTATATAATAGCATTCACAAGACCCACGTATGGATCACCGACTAAATAATGGACTTTAAAATATGTTATCTTCGTGACAAAATGATTTACTCATTGATATTCATATCATCTTAACTACGTATTTGCTATCGACGAGATTCTTTGCAGAATTGATTACTGGTGCTCTCAAGCTTTGCATATTCTAAGAAATATCTTTAACTCAATTAAGAGAGACACTAATTATTATTCGTGCATATCGCACTTTGATTAACTAGAGCATCTATATATCTATGCTGCGTAAATAGTATTGGGATAGTTAAATGTAAATAGTCTATAATGTGTATAAACAATCTTTGTTTACATTTACATTTTTTCATAATTTTTCACATTAGCAAATAAATATAATCTTATCACACTTAAACAGTTTGATTTGCTTGTTTCGAATCAAATAAACATAATATTCTCACACATAAACAGTCTATTATTTTTGTCTTGAATAACTGTTTCTCTTGACTCGATAGACTTATATCCAATCTTCGATAGATAAATTATTTACACTCAAACCTATGAAAAAGATGCAAACAGACAAAGAAAGGCAAAAGTGAGCATATAGTCTTCAATTTCAGATCAGAAGAAATAATGATGCCAAGATCTTTAATAGATTCAACAGATTTGAGAGGATGATCGTCTAAAGAATACTGCACGTGTTCAACATGTGAATTTCTAATAGATATCTGTCTATAGATATTTTCCAATATTCTTGAACAATTGTGACTTTAACACACCAAAAGCATGAAAAAAATGCCGAAATGTCATTACGTTTTCATGCAATTTTAAAGGCATTTTCACATTTTTATATCGTGAGTATGGATGTTTCATGGTTTTCGAACGTTTTCATGGCTTAAAATATATATGGTTTTCACTTTATTACATTTTTATGGTGTTTTCAAAACACCCCCATGGCATTTTCATGGTTTTGGTGTTGGTATAGTGTAATGATACGTATGTGATTGTGATCATGGATTATATGGACTTGTTGATAGAGGAACAACTGGTGAAGATCTTGGCGAAACATCAAAAGCTTCCAATACACATCATGATCCTCTGCTAAATATTGCACATCATGATCCTACTATATTCCAATATGAAAGTATAATTCGTATTATCATATTAGAATATAATATGATCGTGAGATACAAATATTCAGATATCGTTTAGGGTTTTCCTATAATTCCTTTTTCTCATTTCGGATGTCCATTTTATAGACATTTAGATCTTAAATTTTAAATCTTAAGGAAGGTTAGATCTTAAAATCTGTGCTGCTTTGATTCTATTGTTTGATCGGTTGCGAATTGGAAAAGGTCAAATAATCCTAATTTGACAGATCATACATGGACTGAAAACACCCTTGGGGGACTAGTTCCATACTTTTGGTATATGGAGACCCTGAAATATAGTAAAGGGCATACTTTTCAAAAAAAAAAAAATGATATAGGGTATTCTTCATTGTTTTTAATTGTTACGAATTATCAATGTAATGACGCCTGAAGAATTATCACAATTATAACATTTAGCTACTAAGAGCCAATTTATTATTTTGTTTTACTTTTTTATTAGTTTATTAATAATTTAGCTGCAATTTAACGTTGAGCTCTTTGAGCAAATTGATGGCGTAGCTATGAGTTCGCTGCCAGGTCTCCTTATGGAAAACGTATACATGTGTTACTTAGAAAGTGTTTTGGATAAAGATAATTTATTCCCGCAACACTACCGTAGATACGCAGATGATACATTGGCCGTTTTGTAAGATGAGCAGAAAGAGATATTTTGCTAAAAATGAATAGTACTTCATATCTTGAATTCGTAAAAGAAAATCAGGAAGACAATGATTTATCATTTGTCGGTATTATGTTACACAATAGCGTTAATCAATTTAGTACCTCTGTTCATCATAAATCAACGAATAACGGGCTGCTACTTTAATATCAAAGTCACGTAAATGACCTGTACAAGAATAGACTGATATGGACAACGAGTGCATCGACTGTCTTCTAACAAAGAGCGTTCTGATGTCGAATGCTCAAGAATAAATGCCATGTTTTAAAATTTAGCTTATCCCATAGCAATAATAAATAATATATTTTCTGAATTTTTATCTAACATTAATAATAATGTAGAAGTAGATAGGCCACTTCTTGACAACAGTAGCATCATTAATATTGTATTGGCAGTATTTGAGGATCAGACCTCTGCGAATTCGCTTGGCAGAGGCAGTTGAGTTATTTAAGTGCAGGCATTGGGCTGCATTTTAGACCAGTTTATACTAGTAAAAAGTTAATAGATGATTTAGAGAATCAGAGAATCCCTAAAAAGACAATATTGCTCCAATTACATTTTAGGTATTTCTTATAACAGGTAACCCTTTCTAACTGTAACTTTATACCAGGCAGATAAATAGATTATAATTTCTCTAAACCACAACTTGAGAACGGCTAACGAATGTAGCTTAACATTTTGCAAACCAAAAAGGCACAATCTCAATAAAGATAAATTCTGATGATAATAATAAATGCTCTTATGATGATAAAAACTTAAATTGATTAGTTGATTGTTGGTAAAATATTAAACGGCTGTTGTTCGTCACTGAAACATCTAAATTTGATTCTGAAACAAACAAACAGCGTTCCCAAGCCTCATTAACAAAGTTTAAGCAGTATAAGATAAATGAGAATAGCAAATACTCTAAGCCCCTATGTTTATCTCTAAATTATATTTGGACGAATGATTAACTTTAATCGTATCTTTGTAGCTATGGATTTGATTGAAAAACGTATGTTGCTTATTATACGAAAAAATCAAATGTAATTATGTTTAACTTGATCGATCATAGTGAGGGAGGAAAAAAATAATTGTGCATTTTGTAATAGAAGCATGAACATTGGCAGAGATGCTCATAATGGTGATAGCAGTTGATCGAGAAATTGCTGATTGTCAGCAAACATCAAAATTTTTGATTTTGTTTTTCAAAATCTTGGAGGAATGCCTTTTCTCAGCATGACCTGCAAATATATAGTGTGTGCAACTAATTCTACTATGCTAAATGATCATTCAGATATGGCGATAAGATATTTTTGTCATATTTTCACCCCGCCCCCCCATTTCCACCAACAATTAACGTTCTTGATATTTTCTTACACTATAAGAGCAATTACCTTGCAAAACATACTGTACAAGTAAGTAGAGTGTGTACAACTAATTTAGCGATGTTAAACGATCATTCAGACTTGGCTATAAGACATTTTTCGTCAATATTTGCACCCCAAATTTCATCCCAACCAAAGAGCAACATTTTTGATTTATTTCTTAAAACTTTCATGCTTTAACATAGCATACACTGCAAATAAATAGTTTATGATACGTAATTTCTAAGCTATGCTAAACGATCATTCAGATTTGGCGATTAGACAGCTTTTGTCATATTTGCAACCTCATCCAGACTAAAAATCGACATTTGTGATTCATTTTTTCAAACTATCAGAGCAATGCCTTTTCACAACATACTCTGTAAGTAAATAGTGTGTGCAGTCAATTTAATTCCGTTCAACGATCATTCAGATTTGGCACGATGACACTTTTGTCATGCTTGCCCCCCCCCCACCTATGTAAAATTTGACGATGGAAATTTTTATTTTTCAACATTGACTTTTACATTTAGAGTTCCTCGTTATAATGAATTTTAGTAGAGTATTTTTGTTGCTGCTTATCCTTTACTGTATAGCAACAGAGTTAAATGACGTCATCATATAATAAGATACGTCAGTGTATATAGAGACTACATGATCATGAAATAAAATAGATTACATAGTAATCAAACTTTTGGCAAAAAGAAGACGAAAGAATAGCAAGTTGATATATGACACTAAAATAAAAATAATAATAATTATTATTATTATTGTTATGTTGATAGCAATTCATAACATAGCAGAAAGCATTATGTCTATTTACAATTGCAACACACAATTCTATGAATGTTATCTCAGATACGGTATGTTGTAAAATATATAGTGATCTGCTGTAATTATCAGTAGTTTGTGTAGTAAATTCCTCTACTGAATTAAACCTTAAAATCAGAAGGAGAAGATCAGAATTTTTAAGGACCTATATACTGCATTCATGTTAAATACTATATAAATACAGTAAATGTAAACTTGAAATTATGATAAATCAATGAGATTTATGAGAACTCATAGAGACCTATGAGAACTCTATGTACAGTTTACTATCGACATAACTTAGATTATATTTATTTATAAGAAGAAATATACAAATCAAATCAATCAAATCATTGTTGTTATTCTTGTTCTTCAACATTATCCAATGAATAGTTCTATCAGTTCTCATCAAATTTAATTTAAAGTAAATCAACATCGTACGTTAACTAATGTGGGAACATCGTGACATAGCTTACCCAATAGATAATCATCTTATATGTTAAGTAAAATCATACAATTGACAGTGAAACATTTAAAAGTGTTTGTATTTACAATAAATTACACTGAAGCAGCCAGTAGCCATCTCTTTAGCCTTGCTTTGACATCCACCGAAATAGAATGAGAGTGAGGCTAGAAGATTATTGACCAATCAGCTGCCACGTTGAGACAATGGGCCAAACAATGTTCGTGAGATCAAAATGGTAAAGAACGAGAGTAAAGAGCAAAAACCTGTATTTCAAACATTTTATTTGAGTATTTTATGTTTCTAGTGGCCCTATTCAAAAATTTCATGATAAGTACATAAATCTGTTGTCATACGAATTTCCATGCTTCCATCAGATGGAGCACAATTATATTATTTTGATGGTTTTTCCGACCGTACTTTAAAGCTTGCAATTGAAATTACTTTTAATTTTCAATTTTTTTTCACATAAGGCATGAAAGTACTGAAAGTATTAGAAATATTTATAAATGACTTTATCAGGAGTATGTCTTCGTTGGCTGTACTAATTAACAAATTTATATTGAATTCTCAACATTGATTAGTTTATGAACGCATTGATAAAGACTATTATTGTCCTTGAGATTTGAATATTACATCAGTATTGGGCATACAAGATACAGAAAGTTTTAAAATAGATATTAATGTGATTTCGGCGCTATAAAATGTCACAGAAAAATCTACAGAAGTCTGTGGATAAAAGAAATATAAAAATATATCCAGCAAATTGTCTCTTCAAATAAGACATTTCTATAAAAAAAACCGCTATGAGAGGAGTGAGCATTGAATTTTCATTTTTTTCGTTAGCACGTCGAGATTAACTTAACTCTGCCCTGCAAAAAACTGAAGATGTTTACGAAATGAATACAAATAAGTTTGTACTGTAGCGCGCATGTAATTATATCCTAGTCTTTGTAAACTTACTTCCTGTAAGTCTGTGTATGTCGCCTGTCAACATGTAAATCACTCTCTTCATCTTCAACCATCAACGTGTATCGTTGATCCTGTCATAGAGGCTCTGTCATTATTGTTATACACGTATCAATGTAATCCTCTCCTTTAAACTGGCCAACCTCCGTCAACATTAAATCAAATAGATATATTCTATTATCAATATCAGTTATGTAGTAACCCATTGTATGTTACATTGGTGCCTAGTGTGAGGAATTAACGATCAAATTTTTTTCATTCCATTGGCATGGTCTTCGTTACGTTTGACATGGACTCTTGAAATTTTAGCGGTTGATTTTGTTTATGTTTCGGTTTTGGTAGTTTATCGAAAGCTTTCCTTTCTATTCCTGGATTTCAGGATTTATACCTATATCTAGGAATTACGTGCGAAGATTGGACATTAAAGGATGAGGAGATGTATTAACGAAATCAAATTATCTTATATTGTGTTTCCGCAATTATCAATTGAGTAAAAGTCAGGCAAATTGTTTGGAATTGTTAATTTGCGCAAATTATTTCGATACAATTTAAACATGTTTGTTTACTGACTTAGATATTTCTCCTGCAAGCCAATTGATTTATTTTGAACAACTAAGAAACTGCAAAAAGCAGTAACTCAATAAAATTATATATGACTCTACAAAATATTCACTATATTTGCTTTTTATTACTTGCTAGCTATAATGCCATGTTTAAATAATTATCGGTTGTTTCGTATTTTCATAAATTTAAATTTCATTTATGGGGAAATGGTTTTATTGGTGTTAACCAATCAAATTGCAATAATATATCGTAGCAAATCTTTGTTTATCTTTATTAGTGTTTCTTAGTAAAACATTTAAAGTAAAGGATAGTGAAAAAAAAAGAGTGAAGTATGAGAATTGCGACGTTTCGATTAGTCATATATCATTTTTAACGAAAGAGAATAAATTTAAATTTGACAGGGTATAGGTAGTATAAAAAAATAATCTAATTTACAAATTTAATCTAATTCCATCGAAAAGTCACAATTCTCAGAGTTTTCTCTTGTCGCTATCCTTTATTTCAAATCCTTTGTTATGTTCTAAAAGGACTTATAGCTATTCTCGCAGCTTGCTATTACGTTGTATTATTATATTATATTATTTAGCTTGTTATTACTCACTGAAAAAATGTTTACAACTTAGAAGGTATAAGATATTCAAACAGATTGCTATTCTCCCACATTAATTAGTATATTAGTCCATTGTGCGGGAAGATTTTGTTGAGCATGGTGGAATCATAGCTGCTTTCTTTCGGGCTTGAATGGTATTATGTCCGAAGCTGGTTCCATAAATTTCAAAGGGATTAACTGGCGCCGTTGGAAAGGATTTCAATCACTCATGAAAACAACACTGAAAATTAAATATCGATCAGAACAATAAAGAAAGCAACACATGCCAAACGCACATCATTCGTCTCATATAAGTTAGGCGTTTGGGTAGAAAAATTAAGCATCATGAAACTTCACATAAAACAAATTTCAGTCAAAATCACTCCGTCATGTATTTTATGGAAATTTCACACCAAGACAATAGCATCAGGCAATCAATTTAGTGATATATTGAGAACATTTCAATAGTAATCCTTCTTTAGGAATCATGATTATCTGATATTGATTTCTCTAATCCCTTTCTCTATCGCAAAACTGGGCTTACCTAGCAGCCTCGACCCAGCTTCGATTTCTTGTTGGCTGAGTCTGTGAAAGTCTGAAGCTTGAACTACAAATCATTATGTTAGAATGAAGGTGCTTATACTGACTTTTTCGTACGCAACCACAACTTTAATTAAAAAAATCGCATGCAAACGAAATTTTTCTTCAAATAATGTTTTTCAATCGTGTTGAATAGATAGATATGCTTCGGAACTGGACTACTGATTACAAGAGTGACCCATGGGAGGACTCGTAAGGGTCCTTTCACACAATTATATTACTGCTTCTGGATATCTACGGTACGTAGAGAACAAACCATTCTAGGAATGAGGCTTTTTGCATTGTGTGAAATATGAAATTTTGTAAATTTTGAAGATATTTTCTTATATCTATGCTGGCGTAATACATGTAAATGAGCGTATATACAGGTATTGAAAACCATAGAATTACCAGGCGTCACAACTCAAACACTAACAACGGAATATCTGTGAATAGTAAAATCCAATTCGTATAATTAAAAGTGTCAACGCTATATCTTTGCTGTTTAACTCGTTACATTCATTATACTGTTTCAAGTCATGTAATTATTTGATATGGTTAACTTATGCTATTATTTTTAACGATGAAAGACTAAAAATCAATAGAATTTGTAGTAATATGGTCGTAGATCGTAAACGAGGCCGCAAATTTCATAACATAAATTTGTGGAAAGTTGTTCAATTTTTGGCAGCTCTTCTCCAATTCAAACACGTACTCTAGATGTTGGATTAATACTGTACGAGGGTATAACCCATTCGGGTGTATACCTATACCTGCACGGTCTATACCAAAAATAGCACGAAAACTGATATACTTTTAGTTGATGCTATGGAATATCAGAAGTTGTCTTGAAATAAATTCAAATCACGTGGTATAAATCTGCCAATCACGACTCACAGTTTTCTCAAGTGAATTAATTGAGTTTTATCTATCGCAAAGTACACAGTATTCGTATGCATGCATTGTGAGTCATTTCATGTTATAACAATTCTCTCTTCCGCTGCATAGAAAAAAATAACTTGAAAACGCTAAATACTGTATTCAGAACAAACGTAACTATATGTAACCAGCAAACACGTAATTGTTTTCAAAGCTGATGCGATCTAACACAGCAAATCAAAGAGGCATATTCGTTTCATAAGTTATAATATCCTATATTTTATAATTTGAATTAATATCAATCCAATTTTTTCTTGAAAAAGTATTGTAGGATTCTATATTGTAATTTAACGTAACTTGCTAGCTATCTCTCAATCGCCGCAGTCGCAAACGAAAACTATACTGTAAACGTCATACAATATTCATGAATTAAATTAACTATTTTCGATATCTTTCGAGAACTTTTGCAGCGAACTCCGTCTCGCTCTATTATGTAACTATTATTTATACTGAGTTGATCAATAAAGAATAATATCTTATCGCAATGTGGATGTTCTTCGGCGTAATTGGGATTTATTTGCTTTCTGTTACTTTGTCTTGCTGTACATCGGAACATGAATGCAAGTTTGATCCTGAAAAATTTGCATTTGCAAGGCGAATGTTTGAGGGATACAAAATTGATGGTATTCAAGCTATTTCTGAAGTGACCAGTGATACAATTTCTGGATGTGATGTACATTGTAACTATGTACTATCTTGCTATGGTATTGTTTATGCTGCTGGAAATGGAACATGTTGGATTTATGATGCTATGAATTTGAAATATAATCTGGTTGAACAGCAAGGGATAGATACAGTGCTGAAATTACCGGTAAATACGAAAATTAAAAAATGTTATAGGTTTATTATTGGGTAAATACAGAGATTTGTACAGTATATTTCCGTGAAATAACAGTCGCACTTCATTTTGAAAAATGTGTTGTATGAAGGCTTTAAGAATGGACCGCTTTCTGTTTATTCTGTTTCAATTCACAGTAATATTTTAACAGGTCAAAACGCTGGATGAAATAATTTTATTAGAATATTAATGATTTATCTATATATTCAGATTTTGTATTTATTTTGAAGTGTATCATCTATATGTTACCTAGTAGGTTTTCATTCGTCTGCACATTGATCAATATGGTGTATCGGTTATACTATAGTTGTACTTTCAAATATCAGTATGTTGGTCGCCTTCTGTGAATGGCTTGCAAAGTTTGTTAATAAATGAAACAATAAAACATGTATTTTAAAACAATGTTAAAATTTAAGATGATAGCAGGCCACACTTTATATATATTTATGTTTTATGAATTCAGTACAAACACTGATTGTATTGGCTATTGCAGGCTTAGAAAATATAAATGTGCGAATGTAAGTATGTCTGAAAACAGACAACAATATCAGCAGTAACCATGCTGCAAGTCATTTCTCTTCGCTAGTCCTAACAACAGAAGCAGCTGATTTTCTACTTCAAAAGCAGTTCTTTATTTCTAGAACGGGTTGTTTTTCTATTCAATCTTGAACAAAGTAATGCTTGTATGTAGCTTTTTAAAAAGGATTTCAGTAAATTTGTTAAAGAAAATATCAAATGGTATTTCTCAATTTATAGTAGGAAGTTTCTAATTCATAAGGCAATTTTTGATTTATATCTGCGAGATCTTTATGCCATTATAATAATTATTATTATTATATTATTTTATATTTCTTGCTGACATTTTTATATCAAATATATCTTGTTAATAATATCGTCTTCTGATTCCTTTATTATCTCAGATTTATTGCAAAGAAAACACAACAGGTTTGATTTTAAATTCATAAATTATGCTAACTTATGCTAAATCATGCTAAAATCTAACTTTTGATAGCCTTTGGTTGAGCTTTCACATATCAGACTTAATGATGCGTATTCTACCAAATATTAAATGTTTAATATATACATAATCTGATAAGCATACTTTGAGGGAGGGTTCGTGGTTGTTAAGATTTGATGTACATATTTTTTCCTCTACTTTTGTCAAGATACGACTACACGTGTTAGGCTTGCAGATTTCTATATAGTGTATCGACTGAGAAACTGGCCGCGAAATGTTCCTCTTGGCATTATGCATTAAGTGCTTGAGTACAATTGGTTATTTTTAAATTAAAAATTTATTTTAATTAATGTAAATAATATTCATACAACTGCAAAACTCAACAACAACAGTGATGGATTCAGTACTTCAAGATTATGCACTATTGGAAATATATTTTAATTTTTCAAAACGTTACATTCTAATAGAAGGATGGCTTAATATAAATCAAGGGTATGCTATTGTTTGATAACATTTTATTATAACATTTAAAAAAAACACTGCGAGAAGTACTAACAATCAAATTTTATATGTCCCTCGTATAAGATTATCTTTATCTGATAATATGATTTCTGTAAAAGCTGCAAAATTAGGATTGAATTCGATACCATTACATTTACAAAATTTCAATTCGTTGATTAGTTTTAAGAACAATATGTTAACGATTATTTTAGTTCTTAAATTACTATTTAGTTGTGTTATTATTATTCCAATGTATGAATATTTATAATTTTCATTGTTATATTTAGTTCTAATTATTTTGTAAATTTTATGTAGAATGTAATTTGTAATTAATTTATTATTAAAATTTGAGGGCCCAGTGTGAGAGGCGTCAGAATGACTTAACATGTTTAACCCTCAAAATATAAAGATGATCAATCAATCAATCAATCAATCAATCAATCAACATTCTATTATTTAGTTTACTCCGCTAAAATTACATGCGCTTAAGCGTATGCCATTTCCTGAATTTTGTTCGCAAACTTTTGCATAAACACGGGACGGTAATTTATAAGTGTTTAAGCTGGTAAAATTTATTGGTTGGTTTAGCGATCGAAAACTATTAATGGATGGATAGGAGCTATTATGACAAGCAGAGGGAACGCTAATCGAAATTTGGCGATCCGTTGGGAACGAGTCATTCATTGGCTAAAATTGATCATATTATTCGATGGTGTCTGTGGAGAACATTGAGGACGTTGTATAATACGATTATTCAGACGAAGTAAATATATTATATTGTCTATACGTTGTTGACAGACTACAAATAAAGCCTAAGATGACTATGAACTGCTTCAAGGTGAAATGATTTTGTTTTTGAAGACATGCATAAATTAGTCATTATTACATATGATATTTTGAAGAAATGTTATAATTAGACCCGCTATAATTTACAATCACAATGGGGAAATCGCAACGTATTCACGAAATAGTATATAATTACTCTTCGTCACATTTATTATTATTATATTTAATATCCTATAAGGAGTGATAGTATATTCCGATACCGTTTAACTTAAAAGAACCGCATTATTTACTTAACTTATTTATTTGTTGTAAAAGTTATTAACAGTTTTGTAGATATTGACCTAAGTAACCTTTTTGTGGTCATTTCACATGTCCGACTTGTTGTGCCAATGGCTGCATTCAAATTACTATCGCCATATCCCTGGGAACCCGTCAGGTACCCAATGCTTAAAATTTATAAAATATACCTTTCTAATGAAATTCTTAATATGTAAACTATATTCAACCACTTGTTAATTATGTTCAAGTTATTCTATGTGTAGTTCACGCTATATGCTGTTATGAAGAAATAAACAAATCATTCATTAACTCATTTGAGTGTTCTATTATATTCATGGAAGGTATTTGGTCTTCTTGGAATGTCATACAATCTGAAAAATCAGCAACTGGATGGTTGAGTTACTTCAGCAATCGAACATGTCTTGAATCTGACATAGAATGCAAAGATGCTCTCTGTGATGGTGAGAGTGACTCCACAGTTCTTTGTGAAAATGACCCTTGTAAAGGTAAATTTCGACTTATTTATATTCGATAATTAAATCCAATGTGACCTGAAATCCCGCTAGTATTAATTGATTTTTATCTCTACTATTGTTGCTAGTAGCTGACAACATGGTTGAACTAATGAGATTGAATGAAAAAATATTCAAGCAGTTAGAATGCCTTCCTTCCTACTATGCCATGAAAAACATGCCATACCACATTTATATACCAGTGGTACCCATACTCAGAATAATTCCAAAATATTCAAGGCACAACTGTAAAATAAATACGGTTAAAGTAGAGTATAGGAGTCGGATTCAAACTCCAATTCCGGCAGGACAATGTGCTCTTCGACTGGAGTGAAATTTGCCAGTTAGGAACAGGAGGTGGAATCTAGGAAGCAATTCTGGTAGTTTCTTAAGTATTGCAAATTTGAAAATTGACTGGGTATCTCTACATAGATGTTGGATTGGAAACTTAATTCAGTTGTTGTCAATTTATTCTTTCTTATACTTGCTTAATTTTGGGCCTTTCTAAATTAATCCATTCTCGAATTTTCAACAAGAGTTTGTCTGAAATATTTCGGATCCGAAGTCGAAGTTGGAGTCCATTCTTCTTGCATTTTAATAATTGGATTCGGAATCAAACACATCTATAAGGACTTTTTCGTATGTACACCTCTAATTTATTGTTGTCTTACTTCTAGATGGACAAGACGCCCTTACCTTTCATGAAACAGGAATTTACAACGTGAAGATTTCGGGAAAAGATGAACATCTTTATGTTGAAGTTGACACAGATTCCAAAGGTAAATTTCTTATTTAAATTATTCAATCTTTCCTCAAGAATTATCTTGCCAAGCACGCAGATCAGTGACAAAATTGTGTTGACGTGATTGAGATAAAACCTCACAGTTGATTAAATAGCATCCATTATACCTAATGATGAAGCTACCAGATAGAATCTGACTTGAACTCATTGCAACTTTCAGTTTTTATGTTTTCCATCGATTTCCAACAGCTGCCATTTCTGAAGCACTCAGTTACAGACCTGTTATTGGCTAGATATCATTATCAAGAGAACCCCAGAGGCCCCAACCACCTTATTATTCCCATGTCATGTCCTTCTCATAACAAATATCGTTTAGTGAGAAAAAGAATAATAATGTAGTCTTTAGTTTGAATATCGAAGCTGTTTTCTGGTTGTGTTAGCTTGGATTCATATTCAAAGACGACAAGATGGCAGCACTAACTTTTATCGCGATTGGAATGCCTACAAGAATGGTTTTGGTTATCTATCGTCTGAATTTTGGCTAGGAAACGACATCATTCATGAATTAACAAAAGCTGGTAATGCTATGATCAGATTTGAATTGTTTGATGGACAAGAATGGAGATATGCTGAATATGATCATTTTAAAATTGCTGATGAGAGCCATCAATATCGTCTAACTGTTACGGGATTTTCAGGTAAACTTCGATTGATTACGATTGATCGACATGTTTCGATTGATTACATTTCCTAATGTTGTTGTTGTTGATTTAAATTTGTCAAAAATTCTGACTGGCAAATAAAATGAAGTAAACTTCCACTTACATATTGCCGCAATTACATAATTTACAAATACATACAGAAATTACTATATACAAAAAATTTAAATTGGTTATTAACTATAACTAATATATAAGATAACTATACGAACAATCTTTACTATAGGAGTGTCAAAAAATGATATACAATTTAGATTATTTTATTTTATTTATATTCGTTTACAGCAATATTCATTGTGCACATATGCCAGTTAGATTGTGTTGATTGAGATGTTTTTCAAATGTTTGCAAAGTTTTTGATGTGACGATGGATTCGGGAAGGCAGTTCCACCATAGGATGAAGCGATTTGTGAATTGATATCTGTTGAGGTTTATTCTAGCAGATGGTTTTGATTTCATTTTTCTAGATTATGAATAATTTTATAATACATCACCAGGTCA